>JBBYHH010297471.1:0-12559 GCA_038382905.1 Daphne laureola
TCCTTCATTTATTGATTTGAGCACAAGGTCCTAATACTCATTTGATCATGTATATGTCTAGAGATGTGTGGTTCTGTATGCTAATTTGACTTGGGTGAGCATTGATAGATTGTTTGATTTGTTTGCTTAGTTTTAGGATTTCATATAGGTAGTATATTTGCTAGGGACTAGCAAATATTTAAGTTTGGGGGTGTGATGATTGTGAAATATTGATATGTTTTTCCCTCCATACACATACTTTTGTTGAAGTTTGTCAGTACTTAGTATGGGCACAACTATATTTTTATAGGTATTCCGTGTTGGGAGCGAAAAGGAAAGAATCTGGCGGGAAAATGTAAGGAAAAGTGAAGCGCGGGACCCAAGTGTAAACATGGGAAAAGATCAAGGAGAAAGGAGAAAAAAAAGGCTCAGGCGATCGTCGGGCGATGCCAGTACATAGAGCCAGGCGATCGCCTGGACCTAAAGTTGAGCGAAACTGATAGGGCATCAGGCGAGACATAGGTAAAGCAGTGCACAATCTCAGGCGATCGCCTCCGCCCAGAATCCAAAACTGGCAGGAGGCTAGGAGAACTCCAAGCGACGGGATGCACAAGGCCATGCGATCGCCTGGCCACCGACCCCAGATTTTAATGAAGTTTTAATTCGTCCTAAAAGACATAACTCATTAGGTTTTTAAGTTCTAATAAGTTTTAGTCGATTTTCCTCTCCCAGAAACTTATACCTAGGGTTTTGAGACTATTTCTCAACATAATTCATTAGTTTAGCTTGGATACAAGTTGGATTATGAAGGATTGAATATTTCTACTCAATTCCTAAGCTTTTCTATCTCTACTCCTCTTATTTTTAAATTATGTTCATCTTAATTGTGAAAAAAAATTTGACCATGAACATGGAGCAATTTATTTATCTCTTTGGTTGTTTAGGTAGTTGTATGATTGCTAGATGATGTAAATATGTTTGGTTGATGATTATGCATGATGAGTAATAATTTCTTGGTCTTTAATAAGGGGTTGAAGTATTAGAAGAGTTATCTAATTCTCTGCACCTATCAAAGTTTGAAGAAGTGCTTGAGAGAGTATTTCATTGAACCAACCGTGAAAATTGTTAGATACCCTAAAATTATCTGAGAATGTAATTTAGGGTATTAGGAGGCTATACTTGGAAAACCTAGTAAGTAAGGGTTTGAATTCTATCCATCTACTTCATCACTGCATGATTCTTAACTAGACATGCCATCTAGCATCACCAGCCCTAAATAACCGAGGGGACCTTTAATCATTGAAATTTACTGAAAACAATTCAGTTCTATTACATATTAGCCTAGCGTGATTTCACATTCTCATTTAGTTACTTGTTACTGTTTAGATTTCATTGAGTTATGAATTGTTCACCACTCCTTGATATCATAATCATTCTAAATACAAAAATACCAAAAATAGTGCATTCAACTAGTTGTCGTTAATTCTTACTTCAACCTCTTGGATTCGATCTCACTCACCCTATTACAATTGTGAACCTTACACTTGAGGGAGAGTCGGGCTTATAAATATTATTTATCTAGTCTAATTTTTGACATTAGCAAGTTATCGGGGATGCCACCATAGCAGGAGGTCGTATTTGAGATTATGTTGCAGCCAGGATCTACCCCGATTTCTGTTCCTCCCTATTGCATGCCGATAGTGGAGATGGTTGAGTTGAAGAAGCAGCTCGATGAGCTTTTGGAGAAGGGATTCATTCGACCGAGCACATCACCGTGGGGTGCCCCGGTTCTATTTGCTAGAAAGTATGATGAGACCCTTCGGTTGTGCAATGATTACAGAAAAATGAATGCGGTCACGGTGAAGAATAAGTACCCGCTACCCAGGATTAATGATTTATTTAATCAGCTCAGAGGGGCAAGGATCTTTTTGAAGATCAACCTGTGATCTGGGTACTTTCAGATGCGCGTAAAGGAGAAGGATATCCTGAAGACAGCAATCCGCACCCGGTATGGGCATTATGAGTATACGATTATGCCCTTCAGTTTGACGAATGTGCTAGCTGCATTCATGGATTTGATGAATCAAGTGTTTCGCCCAAATTTGGATTCCTTCATTGTGGTCTTCATCGATGACATTCTGGTGTATTCTCCAGATGAGGATTCACACTAGGAGCATTTGAGGATTTGTTTGGAGACACTTTGGGAGCATCGGCTTTATGGCAAGTTTTCAAAATGTGATTTTTTGACCCGCGAGGTATCCTTTCTGGGGCATATCATTGACGAGTACGAACTCTCGGTTGACCCTGAGAAGGTCAAGGCCATACAAGATTGGAGACAGCCTAGGACAGTGAGCGACATCAAAAGTTTTCTGGGATTGACAGGATACTACCAAAGATTTGTACCGTGCTTCTCTGTCCTAGCGTCACCACTTACCCATTTGACCAAGAATGGTCAGACTTTTATCTGGTCAGAGGCTTGTAAGTGGAATTTTCAAGAATTGAAGCAGCGGTTGACCAGCGCACCAATTCTAATTCTACCAAATCCGAGGTAGCCGTATGTGATCTATACCGATGCATCTAGATCGGATCAGAGATGTGTGTTGATAGAGGGACATAATGGTATTGCTTATGGGTCGAGGCAAATGCGACCGCATGAGCAAAACTATCCAACACACGATCTATAATTAGTCGCGGTCATCTACACTTTGAAGTAGTGGAGACATTATTTGCTTGGCAGGATGTTTTAGATCTTCACCAATCATAAGAGCTTAAAGTATCTGTTCACTCAGAAAGAGTTAAACATGAGACAACACAGGTGGTTTGAGTACATGAAGGACTATGACTGCAGTATCGAGTACATCACAGGGAAGGGAAACACAGTGGCAGATACTTTAAGAAGGATATACACATGATTAGTTAAGGGTGAAGATTCATAAAACCAGGCTGAATAGTCAAATTTGAGGTGTCTGTGGCACAGGTGGCATCTATGAGAGTAGACACAAATCTGTTCTTTGACCATCCAGTCTGAGTGGTTGGCCCAAGTTTGTGAGTCACATAACAAAGATCCTAGTTTGAGAAAGCTTTCCGGAGAGGATAGTGGAGTATTGCGTCCGTCCTTTAAGTACAGGCAAGGGTTTCTATACTTTGACGGGTGTTTGTATGTGCCGAATGATTTGGCACTCTGAGACAAGATCTTGGAGGAGGCTCATTCGAGTAGGTTGAGTATCCATCCAGGTAGTGAGAAGATGTACTATAATTTGTGCTCTCACTTCTGGTGGCCTGGTATACGGAGACATATTACCACTTATGTGGCTAAGTGTGCCATTTGTCAATGGGTGAAGGTGGAGCATTAGAAGCCCGCTTTGACTTTACAGACTTTACCCATCCCTGTCAGGAAATGGGGTAACATCACCATGGACTTTCTGACAGGTCTGCCTCTGACTCGATCACATCACGATGTCATATGGTTAATATTCGATCATTTGACAAAGTGTGCACACTTTCTACCGATCTGAGTGATGGATCTGTTGGAGAAGCTTGCCCATATGTACATTTAGGAGATTGTGCGGTTACATGGAGTTCCCGACTTCATTGTATCTGATAGGGGTCTGCGATTGACCACACAATTCTGGGAAGCCTTTCATAAGGCATTGTGCACGCGACTCCATCTGAGCATAGCTTATCATCCCCAGACCGATGGACAGTCGGAAAGGGTGATTCAGATTATGAAGGATATGCTTCAGAGCTATGCATTGGACTTCGGGGGTGACTGCAACCAACACCTGTCATTAGTGGAATTTTCCTATAACAAAAGTTATCAGAATACTATCGGCATGGCGCCTTATGAGGCATTGTATGGACGGAGGTGTATGACACCCCATTGTTGGTCCAAAGCATCTGATAGGATTGAGTTAGGCCCCGAAGTTATGGAAGAGACCACTGAGAAGATTAATAGGATTCAGTTGGAGAATGCGAATGACCGTACCACCTCTTATGTGAATAAACGACGGAGAGATTTAGAGTTTGTGGTTGGAGATAAAGTTTGGCTCAAGGTTGCACCGATCAGAGGGACAGTCAGATTTGGCAAGCGGGGCAAGCTAGCCCCGAGGTATATCGGCCCTTATGAGATTTTAGAGCGCATTGGCAAGGTTGTCTACCGATTAGCTTTGCCTCCGAGTATATCTGCGGTGCACAATGTCTTCCACGTCAGTATGCTCAAGAAGTGCATTCTTGATCTAATTCAGACCATTCCCGTGGAAGAGGTTCAGTTGGAGCCGGACTTGTCTTATCAAGAGGTGTCGATCGCCTTATTGTCCAAGGACCCTCGAAAACTCCGTAACAAGTTGATCCTCTTGGTTAAGGTTTAGTGGTCAGATCACTCAGACCGGGAGGCAACTTGGGAGACCGAGAAGGACATCATGGAGCATTACCCTGATGAGTTTCAGCGTTTGAAGACACTCTTGGAGGAACAAGAGTCCTAAGGAGGGGGAGAATGTTACAGTCACCTCGGGCGAATGTGACTTTCTGATATTATTTATCCGATGGTCAGATTCTGCTATCGCCGTGACTCTGTTCCAGACATGTCGGGTATGTTTTCTGGTAATTCTCATCTCTTGGGATCCCATTGGGATTTATGTTCATGAAATCTCACATTTAAATGTTGGTATGTGAGTTTCGGGTCATTTTACTAAATTTCAGTTCTGGGGGCAAAATGGTCATTTTGGAAGATTGGACGAAAACATATATTATTTAAGTGAGGTAGTAATTTTTATGGAGTAAAAAGGTGATATTTTATTTGTGATGAGGTGAATTAAATTGGAAAAAGAATTATCGGGGAGTAAGTTAAAATGTAAATAAAAAGGAAAAACAAGGAGAGAGAAAAGTAAATTTTACCAAATGTTCTTTTTCTTTCTTCTTCTTCTTCTTTGTAGCTTATGGTTCCTTCTTCTTCGTTCTTCATGGTTCTTCATCAAATTTTGATTCTGCACCAAATTGACTCATTTTCTGCACCAAATTGACTCGTTTTCTTCACCAATTTAAGCTTATTTCAAAGTTGTAGTGAGTTCTTTCATCATTTATCACCTTGGCCAAAATTCACCATTGTTGAAGCTTGAGTTTCTGATTTTTGGTTAAGGTTAGATTAAGTTGAAAAGATGGTTCAAATGTGTTGTTGGGTTGTTTATTAACACATTTAATACTTGGAGTTAAGCTTGAATCATCTTCTATGGTGAAATTGGGTGATGGCCGATTTTGAAGGTGATGAAGTTTGTTGAATTTTCTTGGTGAATTGTGAAATTGTAATGAATTCTTGATTGAAATGAGCTTTTAAATGGATAGTATGATGTTTGGATCATTTTCCTTTGGAAGTTTACATTTTGGACGATTTTGGTGGATGATGAACAAGAATGATGTTCTTGGTTAAAGTGTTGGTTTATGTTGGTTTGGTGTTGATTTTAAGCTTCTAAGTTGTTGTTAAAAGGTTGAAGAAACGTTTCTTGGTTGATTTTCACAAGGTTGGCTGAAAATATGGATGATGATTAAGTTTTGATGTTGGTATGGAATTTAGTGTTGTTTAATGGTAAATGATAAATTTTGGGTGAAAGTGAGCTAATTTGATGTTCAAGGAACATTTGGTGATATTTTGGGTGGTTTGGTCACTTTTTGTAATTTTGGGCTGAATTGCATATTTAGAGAAAGATTAAGGTGCTGGTTGATAGTTAGTGATAAATGAAGTGTAACTTAGCTTCTTTGAAGTTAAGTGAGATATTGGTAATATTTTGTGTGGTCGGTCCAATTTCTCATAAGTTGGGTGAAATTGATAAGTTGCTTTGAGTGTTGGATTTTGGGTAATTGGATTGAGAGTTCAAGTTCTTTTGTGTTATTATTCAGTGTTGTTTCTGGTGGCTTTGGAATCTTAGAAGTTCAATTGGAATGTTACAGGACTTTGTTGCTCGGGTTGCTGCGTGAAGTTGGTACTTTATCAAGTAAGGGTTCAACTTTCTTTATATGCATTTTGGGTTTCTAGCATGCATATCGGGTTAGTTGAAGCTAGTTTCCTCGTCGAGGGTGGGGTCCGGTGACTCCCGGGACTAATTATATGGTAAGATTAGTGATATGCATGTTTTCAAGTTTGGGACATACAACTCCCATATTTTAAATTTTTCTGATCATTTATGATCAAGTGGATTCATCTTTATGATGATGATGTTATACACATTGATCAAATTATGATCAATGTAGTGGTTACGACGGTTATGGGAAACCTAGGTCCCCTGCTGCTACCATGTATCTGTTCTATGTGAACCCCATGTGTTTAGTGGGCTTCGGCCGTCGGGGGCCGTTGTAAGTGTATTTGTCTGATGGGATGATGATGTATGCATTTCTGTTGTGCGGGATGAAGAAGTTATATGCATTGTGAAAATCATGATTCATATGATATATAGGAAGTAGGAACTATTTAGTATACTGCATACGGTGGATGCAAACTCTTTATGCAGGCTCGTTCTTTAAACTATGACATTTACCTAAGCCCTTACTGAGTTCATCTCGAGGACTCACCCCCCTTATAATTATTGTTTTTAGGAGCTTCAGGTACATGACCTGCGGAGTAGCTCCGTCTGGTTGTTCGGTGATTTTGTATAAGAGGTATACATAGCTCCTAAATACGGTTTCGGTTTCTGTGATGGGGGTGACCTCGACAGAGTCTGTGATTTGGAATTTGAGTATTTTGGATGAGTACATATGAAAGGACTAACGATTAAATCATTTTTTTATGTTTAGCAGCGCCAGTAGTACCTCGAGGTGATCATCGGTGTTTTTTTCATGCCCGACCACTTGAGCCTAGTATGTATTCCGCATTGTACAGTTCACGGCTCTGTAGGCATAGTATGCATATGTACACGCAGTTAGAAAGCATTTTGAGATTTGTATATGTGTTCTGTGGCTTTCTGACTTCTGATTATGTTACTTTACTCGGGGAGTGATTGCTTCTTTCTGGTGTTGAGCGGAGCTCAACTTTATGATTTGTGATTGTGTGATGCTTGTATGTTTGTGATTTTTTCAAAGTGCAGGTTTCAGGTTTTTCAGGATCGGGTTATGAATCCCCCACTACAATGTGGACCTGTCCGACGTCACCCCCCTCCCCGCTCTGTACCGACTTCCGCTAAAGGGTGGTGACAACTTGGTATCAGAGCATGGTTATCAGAAATCAGTTTTCAGAACATGGGATAGTTTCGGAGAGACGTCAGGCGAGCTAGACACAGGAACAGGCGATCGCCTGAGCCTAAAAATGCAATAGGCCAGTGGCTCAGGTGAGACGCAGGCGAAGAGAGGCTCAGTGTCAGGCGATCGCCTAGACCCACGTGAGAAAATGTTATCTTATGTTAGGTGTGTTTGGATGGGCAAAACCCTAGTTCAACTGATCGTTCCAAGATAGTTCAGTAATGAGGCTGGCCACCTCCTTATGAGAACTACGTTAGAACGAGAGGTGGGATTGAGGGTGGTCGGTCTAAACATGCTTAATATAATTAAAGTACCGGTTTGTCTTGGTAAATTGGGAATTTCACAAAACTCAACCATTAAGGATATGGTTGTCTATTTGATTGATTGGTGATTGTGGGTGATGCTATTTTTCTGTTTAAGATAAATTGCATCATACATCATACATTGCATCTACACTACAGAGCCATTAGTAATACTGCTGCTTTCTTTTGTTAGGAAGTTAACCGTTTCGGTTGTACTCTTTTTCTGTTGTGAAATTTCAGATATGGTGAATACTCGTAGACAGTTAGCTCTGTAGTCGGGGATTGGGGATAGAGATCCCACTCCGCCCAATAACCTGAGGGGAAGGTAACAACCAGCCCAATCCGATCCCCCACAGGAACAGGTGCAGGTTCCAGAAAATTTGATGCAGGTACTGGGGCAGCTCAAGACAGTCTTGAATAATATATTACCTAGGGAAGATCAGGGCAACCCTCTAGTACAAGTGAATCAACCGACTCGGGGAGCCCAGTTGATCGATTGCATGATGCGACTAGCGATCTAGTGCCATCTGATACTCGTACTACGACACGTACTAGATCAGAGGATTATCAGAATGATCTGACATAAGATCAAGATGAGGAAGAAGATTATGAAAGGAGACACCCTCATGCTCGGAGGGTACGGTCAGAGGTTAGATCTGACTGTTCGGTGGATGATTGATACCGGCGTGATGGAGATCGATGACCTGATCATCACCGCTGAGATAGGGAGAGTCATGATTCCGGGGATTTTCGAGAGCCCTAGAGGCCCCGAGTGGAGCGCGCTACAGGTCATGATAGACTTACAATGATGGAGAGCTTTCAGCTGCTCCGTCCTCCAAAATTCACCAGCAATGGAGGTCCGGAGGCAGCAAAGTCCTGGTTCACAGATGTGGACTGTTTTTTAGAGAGGTTGGGGTTCCATTCTGAGGAGATGGTGTCTTTATCCACCTCAACCTTCGAGACTGCGCATACCACTGGTGGAAGGGAGAGGTTGGCTCTAGGAGAGCAGGATTTGTCTGGCGGTGTCAACGGGATCCCGGTATGGTATAGGAGGAGTTCTCCAACCTCTTCGATCAACGGTGGGTTGGATATTCGGCCTGAGATCGTCATCAGATTGAGTTTAACAATCTGGCCCAGGGGAGTATGTCAGTCACGGATTATGAGTATACGTTTGATCGATTGGTGCGGTATGCCCCGCAGTATGATGGTATGGAGGATGAGAATGCCAAAAGATTCATGAGAGGCCTACGATCTGAGATTAGGGAGTATGTAGTACCCTTGGGTACGTATTACATCATATCATGATGCTGTGCATAGAGCCCTCCTGATCGATATGGAGGAGACTGAGGGCCGAGCTGCACCTTACCAACCCCAGAGTAGTGGGAGAGGTTATGGACCCCAGGGGTCGAGCAGGGGTGTCGAAAGGTCCAGTAAAGAAGTTCCTAGTGATAAGGGTAAGGGTATAGCGGGGACATCACAATATTGCCAAATCTGCAGCAGATATCACACTAGCCAGACTTATTATCGCCAGACGGGCCAGTGTCTCAAGTGTGGGTTTACTGAGCACTGGGTTAGAGACTACTATATGGCATGAGGGAAGAATGTTATGGGACAATCACGTTTTCAACTGAGAGCCCAGCCCAGGGTGCCCTAGGGATGCGGTGTACCTCAGGATGGCCCGAGGCCTCAACAACAGAGACCACAACCTCTACCCGCTTACCAACAGGCTAGGCCTGGATGGGTATTCCATATCGAGCAGGGTGAGACTACCTAGCGCGGAACACTAGCAGGTACACTACTTTTGAATGATGTTTCTGTGCATGCACTTTTAGATACAGGTGCATCTATATCTATTATTACACAGAAGTGTGCTTTATCTCTGCATTTACCTGTTAGTTATATGCCTGATGTACTTCTGATCCATACTGCCGGGAGTCAATATATACTATCAGGTGAGATGGTAAGGGGATGTGTATTAACTATTGGTAAGTATTTGATTCAGTCTGATCTGTTGGTGTTAAACACACCCAAGTATGATGTGATCCTTGGCATGGATTGGTTAATGAAAAATTGTGTTCAGATTCACTGTGCCAAGCGTCACATTCTACTATCTGAAGAGGTTATACCTCTTTTTGTTCCGCTAGACACTGAGGTTGTTAATCACATCATGGAATTGAGAATTTTTTATCAGGTTTCAGTGACCGGTGAGGAGGATTATCGTGAGCTCAACTCTGTGAATACTTGCATGGAGTTAGAAAAGATTCCGATTGTGTGATATTTTTCTCAGGTATTCCCATAGGAGTTGTGATGATTGTGTAATATTGATAT
Organism: Daphne laureola; assembly: GCA_038382905.1. Lineage (NCBI taxonomy): Eukaryota > Viridiplantae > Streptophyta > Magnoliopsida > Malvales > Thymelaeaceae > Daphne > Daphne laureola. Next base: position 9,831 of record JBBYHH010297471.1, read on the forward strand.
GTTTTTCCCTCCATACACATGCTTTTGTTGAAGTTTGTTAGTACTTAGTATGGGCGCAGGTGTATTTTTGCAGGTATTCCGTATTGGGAATGAAAAGGAAAGAATCTGGTGGAAAAATGCAAGGAAAAGCGAAGTGGGGGACCCAAGTGCAAACATGGGAAAAAATCAAGGAGAAACAAAAGGCTCTGGCGATCGCCACGCGATACCGGTACACAGAGCGAGGCAATCGCCTGACCCTAAAGTTGAGCGAAACTGACAGGGCATCAGGTGAGACGCAGGCGAAGGAGTGCACAAGCTCAGGCGATCACCTGCGCACAGAATCCAAAACTAATAGGAGGCCAGGCGAACTTCAGGCGATGGGTTGCACAAGGCCATGTGATCGCCTGGCCACCGACCCCATATTTTAATGAAGTTTTAATTCATCCTGAAAGACATAACTCATTAGGTTTTAAAGTTCTAATCAGTTTTAGGTGATTTCTCTCTCCCAGAAACTCATACCTAGGGTTTTGGGACTATTTCTCAACACAATTCATTGTTTTAGGTTGGATACAAGTTGGATTATGAAAGATTGAAGATTCCTACTCAATTCCTAAGCTTTTCTTTCTCTACTCCTCTTATTTTTCAATTATGTTAATCTTAATTGTGAAAACCAGTTTAAGCATGAATATGGAGTAGTTCTTTTATATCTTTGGTTGTTTAGGTAGTTGTATGATTGCTAGATGATGTAAATATGTTTGGTTGATGATTATGCATGATGAGTAACAATTTCTTGGTCTTTAAGAAGAGGTAGAATTATTAGAAGAGCTATCTAATTCTCTACACCTAGCAAAGTTTGAAGAAGTGCTTGAGAGAGTATTTCATTAAACTAACCGTGGAAATTGTTAGATACCCTAAAATTATCTGAGAAGGAAATTTAGGGTATTCGGAGGCTATACTTGGGCAAACCTAAGACTCTCATTAATGGTGCGAGCGGAGAGATTCCGTTTGGTTGGTAATGGAAAGGATAACTCTAGCCTAGTAAGTTAGGGTTTTAATTCTATCTATCTCCTCCATCACTGCATGATTCTTAACCAGGCATGTCATTTAGCATCACCAACCCTAAACAACCGAGTGGACCTTTAATCATTGAAATTTACCGAAAATAATTCAGTTCTATTGCATATTAGCCTAGCGTGGTTTCACATTCTCATTTAGTTACTTGTTACTGTTTGGATTTCATTGAGTTACGAATTGTTCACCTCCCCTCGATATCATAATCATTCTAAGTACAAAAAAAACCAAAAATAGTGCATTCAACTAGCTATCATTAATTCTTACTTCAATCTCTTGGGTTCGTTCCCACTCACTCTATTACAATTGCGAACCTTTCACTTGAGGGAGAGTCGAGCTTATAAATATTATTTACCTAGTCTAGTTTTCAACATTAGCAAATTGGCGTCGTTGTCGGGGATTGGTAGTATAGTTATTTGTAATTTAGTTAATTGCTTTTAAATTTCATAGTGATAATTAACTGTTGTTCTTGCTCTCTGCTTATAGGTAACTTCTCTGATTTATGACCCGAAGCTCACAAGTTGATCTTGTTGGCTTAAATCAGGAGATTGAGAAGACCTTGCGAGATCTGAGAAGTAAGAGCAAGCAATCACAAGAAGTTCCAAGTCAGACTAGCTTTTCAAGTCAATCAGTCAACATGGACAGAAACAACCACAACGGTGGTAATGGCGAAGAGGTTGATGATAATGGAGTTCCTGTTATCAATCAACATAACCAAGGTGAACAAGAACCACCCATTGGTGATTTGTTGAGAGCCGCCCGATGGAATGGTACTCGGCGGTTAATCCGACCACAAGCAATGCCGACAAAACGATTCAAGATTCTGAATCACTTGTACAATATGATTGGATAAAGGCCATTTTGTGCTAAACCTCATGAGAATCCACACGATCATATTGACCACTTTATTGAGATATGCGACACATGTGATGTGGAAGAAGGGTCAGAAGAAGATATCAGGATGAGAATTTTCACATTATCACTATTGGGAGAAGCCAAGCTTTGGTATAAGAACCTCGATGCACAAACAATCCGCACCTGGAAGGATCTTCATGGTGCTTTCATGGATACATTCTTCCAACCGTAAAGAGCACTAGAAGCCAAACGAAAGTCTAAATAAGGGTTGGAACTGTTTTTGGAATTTGCTCAAATTGCTCCCGGGATAAGGACCTACATCGGGCCACCATGTGAACCTATTCTTTGAAGGTTTAAATTTAATGGAAAAAAGGCTTCTAAATGCAACCGCTGGTGGTCATTTTTTAGATAATGGAATGACCAAATGCCTCAACATCTTGAACAAGTTGGCAAGGGAATTGGAACCGGGGAGAACAACAGAAGCAACCTCAGGTTCTATAGTTCACAGAAAAGGTTTACATGAAGTTGATCTGGAAGTGAGCAAGAGCGTAAAAATTGATGCACTCGCTAATCAATTTTCCAAGCTATCTAAAATAATTGAGAGTGCGGTTTCCAAGCCGAAATAGGTTATGAAGATGGAGGAAGAAGAAGAAGGGTATGTTGTCTTTGAAGATGCAAATCTTGCAAATTATCATAACAACAATTATCAGAGCAACAACTACGCACCAAGGCAAGTAGGCGGATACAACAATTACCAGAGGACTAACCATGAAAGCTTTAATTATGGAAATCCTAATACTGCCTTGCAACCCAATCAGGTCTCT
>JBBYHH010297582.1:0-12559 GCA_038382905.1 Daphne laureola
TCTTTTGGTAGGATACGGTTTGCGCCTCTATTGGAGCATTCCCACCTGAAGGGAGGTGATACATCTGGGTCACAGAAAGGTTCTCTACATTCTGAAGTAGAGATCTGGGAAAATGATATGGGTGAGAAAGGACAGTTTGTTGCACTTGCAGTGCACAAGAACATCATTGGATATGTGTTTAGAAACCATTGCATCTTTAGGCTCTATGGAACTGTCATGACGATAGGAGAGATCTCTTTCCTGAATACTGGTCTTTTTCATGATTCGAGTCAATCATATGTAATTGGTGCAGCATTTCTTGCTGATACAAGTAATTCAGTTGTGAGAAGTACTGACAAATCCAAGGAATTGTGTTTAGGAAAATTTGCGGTATGGAATAGCAACGGGTCTGCAGTTGTTTATTCTATATCATATGTGAATGAGATCTTTAACTCCAAACCACTTTTTGCAATTCCTGCTGCTGCTTCACAAATTGATTTGAGATCGTCAGTTTCATTACTTCAAGTGGGAAATTTTCTACTTCGTGTTGGGTCAGTTAGACCTGATCCTAGGAAACCTTTTCTGTGGCAACCATTTATTACAATCTGGTCAAGTCACCAGAAATATGATGATCAAGAATTGCTCTATAATAATTGCAAATTGCTTGAAGACGATATGTCATTTACTGGTTGGGCATCAAACTCCTCTTCAGATATTGGGTTTGGGAGCCTATTCAGTGGGAAGAGAAAACCTTTCTTTGAACAAGGGCATATTCCACGCCCTGGTGTCAGTGTGGATCATAGTTTATACGATTCTGTTTCCGGAGAGCAGATTACTTCTTCGATGGTTATCTCTGAAAATCGTTATACTCCTTATGCTGTTGTGTATGGCTATGCAAGTGGTGAAATAGAAGTTGTGTGTTTCGATTTATTCCAGGGACTTCAGTCTCCTTGCAACTTGAGCTTGAATAAGCGTTCCAGTTTATCGAGAATATCATTTTCAGGTCATGAAGGTGCAGTACTTTGTTTGGCTGCACATTGGATGCCAAGGGATGTGGAAGGAAGGAGCTTTAATCAGGTTCTTATTTCTGGAAGCATGGATTGCACGGTACGTATATGGAATTTAGTGAATGGAGAACTCATTACAGCGTTGCATCATCATGTTGCTCCTGTGCGCCAAATCATTTTACCTTCAATTTGCACAGAACGACCTTGGACAGAGTGCTTTTTATCTGTTGGGGAGGACTCCTGCATAGCTCTTGTTTCTCTTGAAACTTTAAGGGTGGAAAGAATGTTCCCTGCACACCCGGCTTATCCTGCAAGAGTTGTTTGGGATGGTGCTAGAGGTTATATTGCTTGCCTTAGTCATGACCATTCAAGAACGTTGGAGTTACTTGATGTTCTCTACATTTGGGACATAAAGACAGGTGCTAGAGAGCGTGTTCTTCGTGGCACGGCTTCTCATTCAATGTTTGATCATTTTTGCAATGGCATAAGCATGAATTCAGCTTCTGGATTTGCACTCGACAAAAATACTTCAGTTTCGTTATTATTTCTTCCCATCAGTGAAGATGTGAACTTTTCTAGTTCGCAGATTAATAATTTTGAGAAAGGGGAAACTTTTCTGAGTACAACTGATCCAAGGACATCCCTCCCAATTGATACTAGTGGAAGCTCAAGGAAAGCTTCCACAGGCTCTGTCCTTCAAGGCAGAATACAGCCCATTAAATGCTTTTGTCCATATCCTGGAATTGCAGCTTTAAGTTTTGACCTTGCAGCTATTCTTAATCCATTTCCCAAGGACTGCACAGTAGAGAACTCTAAGCGAGGGATTGCAGCTGTGAAGGAGCAGAAAAGTGAGGCACATATCTCAAATGACATGACTGTGGTCGATGGTAGTGATGTGGATAATGAATCACGAGGAATAGAAGAATATGACTGGATTAGTTCACTTGAACGATATCTGATAGAATTTAGCTTGTCGTTTCTACATTTTTGGCATGTTGATTACGAGGTTGACAAATTATTAGTCACCGACATGAAGGTAAAGAAACCAGATGGATTTATCGTATCTGCTGGTCTACAAGGAGACAGAGATTCTATGACACTTGCCTTTCCTAATTTTCATGCAACTCTTGAGGTATCTTGTTGCAGTCTCTTGTTTCTTGTCCTTTTTTTCCCCCTACATTTTTCTGATCTATAAGTTGACTTTTTCAGCTTTTGAATACGTCATTGGAGTTTTCTGCAATGAGATCGCTGACAATGGTTTCACTTGCCCAACACGTTATTAGCTTGACCCACTCTAGTTCAACAGCAAGCAGGTATGATTATGCCTTGAATTTTTGCAGATCACAGGACTAGTTTTAATTCATAATTAGGTCTGGTTTTGGTATTACTGTCATAGGCTTGATTTCAACTAATGAATTTGATACAATAGCTGCTTTAAACATAGCATCAGCTTGCCTGTGAAAGAAAATGTAAAGGAAAATAAGGATGTCTGATGGATCAAATCATCAATTCTTTAATTATATTTTGCAGAAGCTGATGTCGCCAACTCTCTGTGTCTCTGGTTGTAAATATTGTTCTGTGACTCCTAAATTTTCTCCAAACAATTACTTATTCTCATTTCGTTGCATTGATTTCCTTAGTATAAGTGATGGTGTTTTTCCAATATCCACCTGAATTTCGTAATATACCTAAAGCAGCTTCGCCAACATGCAACTAAGACTCTTGATGTGGCGTTTTTAAGATTTCCTTTCTGTTTGTAGGCGCTGAATCATCTTTTTCTTTGGAATTTTATTCTTCATTGTTTTGTTTATGTTGGAAGGGCGTAATAAATAGTAGGGAATGGTGTTCTGTGATGCTTAGCTGCTTTTATAAGATTGCAGTTAAAAGCATTTTTATTTTATTTTTGGGGTTTCATGTTACTTATAGAATGAGACACTAACGCTACTAGGTAAGCTAGTCCCACTTTGTTAGGGTTAACTACCTTTGTTACCTTTTCCATTTTAAGTTTATGACAAGGGGTTTCCCAGAGAAGCTCTGCCTTCCGGGTCTGCTAGGCTTAATCTGAGGACTCTCTTTGTGTTTGTGTGTATTTAAACTGAATGTGCTTTCTATGGAGTTGCTTCTGAGCTATATTTGGATTTCTTTTGTTTTAGCCTTACAGTGAAACAATTTTTAAGACGGTCTAACTCATCTAAATTAGCCACAAGTCATTCTGGCATGCTGCAGGCTAAACTCATCTTGTCTATTGGTTTACTCATTACTCAATACCGAGTATCCATGAAATCAAAGATTGGTTAGGGCCATTCCATAAATGTCAGAGTTGACTACTCTGTAAGAATGAAAATGACAAATTAATTTCTCTGGAATGTGGATCCAGTGATATATGGAGTAATGGATTAGACCGTTTATGACTTGTGTAGTTCCTAGCTACCATTTTCAGTAATCATAAGCCCTTACATTTTACTTTCTAATGCTTACTATTTGCAGTGCCCTTGCAGCATTCTACACAAGAAACTTCGCAGAAAAATTTCCACAGACAAAGCCACCTTTACTTCAGGTCACCTTTTTTGCTAGCTGTTTGCCCTGTTATTCATAACAAGTTTTTTTCCTAATTTTTTGCCAAAGTCTTTTGTGTATACTCCTAACTATGTCTATTTAAACATTTTTGGCCCTGGATTCTACTCGGTGCAACTCAGCTCTTGAACTATACACTGTCAAACACTTTTCCCCTTTGACCACGTTACCTTTAGTTGACCTTGGGAAAATTGCCTGTTATGAGCCTTGAAGTTCCATCATCCTTTCCTAAGAAACCAAAACTGGATCCAACTTTTTGAACCCTTCTCCCTCTTCACTCCGTTCTCTCTCCATTCTCCATCACCGACCTCCACTGCATCTCTCTCTCTCTCTCTCTCTCTCTCTCTCTCAGACACACACACGCACGCACGCACACCAGCCCTGTCTACTGAAGGTCACTATCAGCACATACACACAGACGTGCCCTTCCTAACCACTGTCAAGGAGAGGGAAAGTGCAAGGAGATGGCAGAGGAAATTGGCTATTTGGGTTGTGCAGAGAGGCTGGGGCGGCGGTGTCGCTGTTTGCCACTGTTGGTGCAAGGTGAGCCAGGGAGGATCAATGAAGATGGAGGGGAGAGGGAGGTAGTTACAGGTTGTGGAAAAGCAACCAGCTAGGAGATTATGAGGATGCTGAAATCTACTCTAATCTTTAACTTCAAGTGTAACTTTTGAATGCACAAAACTAAGAAGCCATTCTCAAGTCTTACCACCCAAGAACAAGCTGATGCCCTTTGCATAACTTAGGTGTCTATAGGAAGTCGTACAAGCCTCCGCTAATGGAGTTCATATATAATTCTATTGGGTCCCTTATCATTCTTCAAAAACCATAAAGAACAAATTTTCTCTGACTAGTTAGGATCAGTGCTCTGCTGCTGCTGTTGTTCTTGTATAGTTGTTTGATTTGACTTTTCCCTTCTCTTTTTTAAGCAAGCCTGGTTGAACTTGAGTGAGGTGCCCAAACAACTACTAGGCGATTTTTTGTGGTTATTGTAGAACCAGACCTGTGATTACTTTTCATTGCATTGCAGTCCATGTGATTTTATTTTGGTTTTAAACTGGACTTCGAATTTGCATTTTGTTGTAGTCAATTTAACATCTAGGCTCTTCTGGGTTCACTCTTTTCTACTTCAAAATGGTCTCTATTTAGGCTTTGCGGATGTTTCTTTTCGAACTTTACACTGAAACTTATCTGGACGTTTAGGCAACCTGACGACTTCACATTATCAATCTTATTTGTTCTCCCTCCCATCGTGCTTGGCCTGTGAATCATATAGCCTAAGTTTATGTTATATGGCTGACATTATGAGAATATTTTTATAATTTAGTTTTCTTTTACTCTGTACTATTCTTGTTTGGTTCAGCTGAGGTTAGTGGATATCCAACGTGTCCTATGGGGTTGAGACTAGTGTTGAAAGATCGTAAATTTAGTTCTTAATTTAGCAAACCTCCACGGTGCTATTAGAGTGTGGTTTTAAAATTTCTTAGCATGGTAGTGACTAGCCTGAGGTTGTTTTCAATGAGAAGAAGAGGGAAGACAACAAGTTCTATTCCACAAAAATAATTGGAAGAAAAGTTCCTTCTAGGTTCCCGCTGTCTCTAGTTAGCCTTGAGACCATTGGGTTTAAAATGCATAAATTATTTCATGGTAGAGGAAATAGTTATCATATTGAAAAGGAAACATCACATTGTTTGTGTTACTCGAAGTGTAGAATATCAGCAAGCCACCTTTTATGATTGTGGATGCAGTTAGTTGAAAGTCCCATCATTAAGGCTGAAACAACATTGATGCAACTTCCCAATCAATAGTTAGGTCTGTGGTTTGGTTACTAGTGCAGTGATGAAGAATCTGAACATTGTGTTCTGCTTCCAGTTTTTATTTTCCACTCTTCATGCTGCTACTATATGTCTAGAAATAAATGAAGAGATATCTACCGTTCATCGGTCATCATGAAACCCACATAATTCATGCAATTCTCGTGCGTTCTCTTCTCCTTCTAGTGAGGCAGCATGTAGGCTAGTTGGAGGGTGTTGGTAGCTCCCGTGGTTAGGTTTTCTCTGCAGTTATAACCCTCAGTCGACTTGTTTTTATTAAATTTAGTGTAGTTCTCATTTGGTTTCATAGTAGTCTGAATTTGTTTCGGTTTTTTCATTTGCTCCACAGCTTCTAGTGAGTTTCTGGCAAGATGAATGTGAACATGTACGAATGGCTGCACGTTCTTTATTTCACTGTTCTGCATCACGAGCAATCCCACTGCCTCTTTGTAGTCAACAGGTAACCCAGCATGTGAAACATGTCCGGGATCTTACTGGAATTGAAGAGAGTCAACTGGATGCTTCCAGAGAATTGGGGACAGCTGCAATTAAACAGGATTCTGAAGGCCTTTTGTCTGATGATACCGTACAGGCTGCTGAAGTAAAACTTTTGGAGTGGTTAGAATCATATGAGATGCAAGATTGGATTTCCTGTGTTGGGGGAACTAGTCAAGATGCTATGACATCTCATATTATTGTTGCTGCCGCACTTGCAATTTGGTACCCTAGCCTTGTGAAACCAAGTCTTGCCACTGTGGTTGTTCAGCCCTTAGTTAAGTTGGTCATGGCTATGAATGAGAAATATAGTTCAACTGCAGCAGAGCTCCTTGCAGAAGGCATGGAGAGTACATGGAAGTCATGCATTGCTTCTGAAATACCTCATCTAATTGCGGATTTATTTTTCCAAATAGAGTGCATAAGTGGTCCATCTGCCAATTCGATGTGTGGAAATTCAGCTGTGCCTGTTAGCATCCGTGAAACTTTAGTTGGAACTCTTCTTCCAAGTCTAGCAATGGCTGATGTTACAGCATTTCTTAATGTAATAGAACGGCAAATTTGGTCTACTGCTTCTGACTCAACTGTTCATACAGTCTCTCTTATGACACTCATCAGGGTTGTGCGCTTTTCTCCAAAAAGTTTAGTTCAGCATCTTGATAAGGTTAGTGCGGCTATTTGATACAGTATTTTACTAATTGAGGTGCTATTATGAAAGCATTATTTGCCTATAAATTCATCTGTCAGGAAATCATAAATAATAATGTATTTTTTTATTCTCTTCATGTCATTCTTTGTTTAGTCCTTCAATCTATACATTCAAATACTTGTTTCCTTTCTCATTTTCTTCTCCCAGGGCATTCTCTTTAAAGTGTTTTATTGGCAAAGTTGACTGTTTGAAAACTTTTGACGTGAAAACATGCTTAAAACCCACAATAATTTTTTACTTTAATCTAGAGTTGCTGTCATGCTCCCGAGCTTTATCTTTTACTTCTATCTTCCCAAATGAAACAAGAGCTGATTTTGTTTATTAATTTATGCGGGTTTCAAATATATTGAGTGTTGTTTCGTTTTTGACACTGGACAGATTTGCAGGTGGTCAACTTCGTTTTTCAAACAATGGATCCTACCAATATAGTCTTGCGCAAAACTTGCATTCAGAGTTCAATGGCTACCTTGAAAGAAGTTGCACGTGCACTCCCGATGGTTGCATTGAATGATTCTTTAACCAAATTAGCTGTTGGTGATGGATTGGGGGAAATAAGAAATTCTAGCATCAGGGTTTATGATATCCAAAGGTAATTTTTTTTGTTTTGTTAAACTAACGTATATGGAAGATAAAAGGGAAAAGAAATGATCGTTGTTGAATTCCTTACTGGGTTGATAAGCTGTGGATAATTGTTTGATCACTAAAGAAATCATTTCCCTAGTGGATATGTTGGTTGCTGCTAATTATAACAAGTTTAAAAAATGAAGAATGGTTAGGATATTAATGGTGTATTATTGAAACAAGTGGCTTCAGTGGGTAAATCATCTTTCTAAAGTTTCATGTGTTGCATCTTTCAGGAGATTTGTTGACATATTCTAATCTGGCGTGAAAATTCTCTACAATAAAATAAATGGCCACTATTTTTGTACAGTGTCCTGCCATTTTCAAGCTTCACCATGAAATTAAGGTGTTAGATTTAAATCTAGACACCGTCTAGCTCAAGGAGCCACATGAATAATTTTTAGTTTTAGTAAAATAATTTGGCCAAACAAGCACACAATTAAACGTTGGTATTTAAATAAGAGATTTAGCAGGACCACAACTGTTATCATAACCAGAAAAATGAACATTAATGGCCAAACCTTTTTTCAGTGATGAAAATGTCCATTAAACATTTTGAACAACTTCAATTTGACAAAATAAGTTTTGCTTAAACCAAACTTTGGAAGAAAAAAAACCACAGAAACACAGAGACATCCCTAAACCTTAAACATACGCAACTGTAGCAGAATGTAGCTCTTGAAACTTCAATCTCAAAAGCCAATACCTTAGTTTAATAATGCTAAAGCTCTTCATGTCATTAAAGCAATCTTACAATTATAAAACAAACTTAGTTAATCAATGTTTATAACATGGAATCTACTGAATATTTTATTTGTCAACAAAGCAGAAAGTCATAAGCTACAACTGCAGTATAGCCTGAAAATAGGAGCTCTGTTGTCGAACTTAATCCAGCAGTAATGTGACTCATTAAAAAATCATTATGGAACTCATTATTTAAAGCATTCATTGGTGCTGCCCAAGGCTGTAAATGAAACTTACATAGCGAAATTCTTATTTTGGGCTTTAAACATAGCCTTGGCTATCTAAAGACTTAATTTGCAATCTGACATTTGAATTCAAATTTATCACAACAGAAAGGACTTCTCAATTTTCAGTCACAATACTGCCTACTCCCTCTGTGTAAGTGCGTAACTATTCTGATGTTTTCTTAGGTAAAAATATAGGCATTAGAACTTAAAAACTCAATAACATGACTGGCCAACAAGCCTCTTGTTGCTTATAAAAGCAACTTTCGCAGAAATTTGTACCTTCATCTTTTACTTGCCTCTGAATGTCACTGTGAACGTCTTGCTCTTGCTCAGATTTTGTCTCCTAACTCACTTTTCAATCACAAAGATTTCTCCATGAATGAATTCATGTTGCTGGGCCTGGTGTATAAAATCTTGATTTTACTTATAAGCAGGCCCTGCACATTAAGGTTGTACCATATGCACAGACCTAGAGCACATATAGTCAGTACTCGAAACTCAGAATTATGCACAGATGAACTCTGCTACTTGAATATCACAATATCTGTCAGTTTGAATCTTGATTTTTACGCCGACAACTTTCATGAAGTTCAGTCGTTGCCATCTGTCATTTTCAGCACAGGGTTAGTTTTCCATTTTGAGATAACAGAACTTGAATTGATTGCAGCTTTTTGTTTAATGCAGTGTGACAAAAATCAAAGTTCTTGATGCTAGTGGACCTCCTGGTCTTCCTAGTCTGCTTCCAGGCACAACAGAACAGGAAGTAACTTCTTTGATTTCGGCTCTATGCTTTTCTCCTGATGGAGAGGTAAGCTTTTAATTGATATATGGATGTGGCCGACACATATATCCTCATAGTTTTTATGTTTTTTATTGAGAAAGAAATGAGGCGATTTTGCGGACTTGTGACTTTTAAGTTTTCAACTCAGGGTCTGGTTGCTTTCTCTGAGCATGGCCTGATGATCAGGTGGTGGTCACTGGGTTCTGCATGGTGGGAAAAGCTGAGCCGGAACTTAGCTCCTGTTCAGTGCACCAAACTGATATTTGTTCCTCCGTGGGAAGGATTTTCTCCTAGTACTTCGAAGAATAGTATGATAGCAAGCGTTTTAGGGCTTGAAGGTGACGGAAATTTTCAGGTAAAATGCTTGAATAAAACATCTCCCAAGTACCATTACATGCACACAGGTTAAAAGAAAGAAACGAGAATTGTTTTTCTCCTTCCCCTTTTGTTCTTTAGCATCATATATGATGAATTGACATGGCTGTGAGATGATTTTTAAATGTTAAATAAAAAACCACAGAGAACTCATGACAATTGTTAGCATTGATATTGCAATGCTTGCATTAGAGTAGAATTTGTTTTCCCTTCATGGTGAAAAAGAACTTGAGGGTTGTGTGCTCGTAATGTGCTTAAATTTTGATTTCATGCATCCTCAAATTTTACCCATTTCTCATGGGTTAGTCATGTTTACTTACCAAATTGAGGATGCATTGCACTCCCTCCGTCCCATAAAGATTGTTGTTTTTTTTCCATTTTTGGTTGTCCCATGTTAATTGTTCACTTTCCTTTTAAAGATACAATCTACTATTCTACTACGATTTTTACCATCTTATCCTCTTACATTAAATTTGGAGTCCACCAAGCTTTCTCCTTCTTTCTACTCATCTTAAGGTTGGGGTCCATCAAACTTTTCTTTCTTTTCAAGCGGGTAAAATTTTTCAAAACCTACATTTTCTGCTACTCAAATTGATCTCCTCGTCCAGGCAAACTCTGCAATCTTTGTTGGATGGGGGGAGTATTTCCTTTGCAGTAGCAACTTTGGCTCCAAAATCAACTATGTTAGAACTACAATCATAAGCAAGCTATAATGTCTGCCAATTCATTGAAGGAAATTCCAAATAAACATTGTTCCATAACTCATAATAGTTCATTATTGTGTTTCCATAGTAAACATATTTTTTTCGTTGCTTCTGCAGGAGACTCCTAAAAGCCCGAGTTGTTCAGATGGTTGGAGAAGCTCGATTCATAACCTAGACTTGTCTTACCGACTTAATTGGACTGAGCCACGAAAAGTTGTTCTAACGCGACATGGCACAGAACTGGGGAGTTTTCTGTTGTAAGTATACCATCAAGGTCATGGATGTTCGTTTCATTCAAAGAGTTGAAGCTCAAACAGCCTTGATCCATGGCTAATGCACTGTCACAGATATTTTATCAAACTGATACGTATCTGCATATTGTCACCTCAGTCTGAATGAACAAGTTAGTATGTGATTTTCTGGTGGAAGAAGGAAAATCTTCATCGTTGTACCATTTGCCCAGAAGTGTTATACCTATCATCAAGGGCCCCAAAAGTCAGCTCCCATTCAGTTGAGTTACTAACTATATGGAAGATGCGATCCACCATAACTACTGAGAGTTTCTTGCCTTGCCATTGTCCAAGGCTCTGGGGTGTCGGAGAAATGACAGGAAGTTCCGAAATTGGGTCTCTGGCCTCCATCTCTCAAGGTGACTGGTATGCAAAAGAACTGATTTCGATTATTCTTAAGAAACTGTGTTGAAATATTTCCGGAATATGAGTGTGCGACTTTTATAATTGATCATATTGATAGTACAGAGAAAAGGGATCTGTCGTTTTGATTGATAGAGATCGTTTTAGCCCGTCAAATATTCATTTTAGTATCTGGAGCACAGAATATATGAAATAGATCAGGAAGTGTTCAAACTACGATTCATACTTAATGTCCATAGTTTTTTTTATTCAATTGTTCTTTTTGTCCTTTGGGCTCACCATCACTGGTTTCATAATTGGTAATTCTGAATCTTCACATTTGATAGAACAGTATTGTGATATGAAGAAAGACCTGCAATATTTGGGAAGATGCATTCTGATCAAGTTGAATTTGATGTTGCCCTCTTGTATCTCCATAACTACGCTGCGCGTTGCTATTATTTTCATGAGTACAGACAGGTAGGTTGCAACTCTTGTATAGAAATGTTTCTTTCCATTGATGAAAATATGACTCCAGAATCAGCATGCTTTGCAGCTTGATGTTGTGAGATATTTACGATAATTTTCACAACTGTTTGAAGGGATTTTGTTGATGATGCCAAATTCTAGCATGTTTCTTATGATTGAGATTCGTTAGAAGTTTGAACTTACCAAAAAAAAAAAAAAAAGACCCGTAATTACCCAGACCCTTGATTCTTTAAAAAGGTCTTCTCGTTTACTTTCTTTCTATAAACATAAACCTACCACATTTACATGTTCATTCATAAGTTTAATTTTACTCATTTCACCCAAAAAGCTATGTTGAATGAAGCTCTTTTAACTTTTACTTTCTCTACACTTATCTCCAGACACTTCAATGTATCATACTCATGCCTAGTTTTACGTTTTCTACCCCAATGGCTTATACAATGAACGCGGTAGAGCTATGTTGATTATCATTCCATTACGTGCCGGTTAAAATTGTGTAACTAAAAGGGGATGGAAAGAGTATGATTCAAAAGGCTTTAGCCATGGAGAAGGTGTGTCATGTGGCTTTAGCCATGGAGAAGGTATATGTCATGTAGTGTGTGTTGTGCAAAGGAAATGAACAATACAATTGAGACGGAGGGAGCAGTAACCAACAATACCTAGAGAAATAAACCAACACATCATATGCTACAGCACAAGTTGGTAAAACAAATATCCACAATCAACACAGAGCCATATGGGAGTAGCAACCAAACAGTACATAGATAAATAAACCAACACAACATATGCTACAACACAAGTCGGTAAAACAAAAATCTAGAATCAACAAAACGAGCCACAGGAGATTTAAACAAAAGTTATCGATACTGCTCCGACTTTGTCAAAAGGAATAAATCCTCAAACCCTCAAACTGGAGCAAGTGACTCCGAGTAGTGCCAAACATTAAGCCACAATCACCAATCTCTTTAATAAATAAAAGAAAGACCCAACAAATACATGTAAAAAAAACTTAAGAAAATGCAAACATCGGATAACAATTGACACTTTTGATCCAGTACCACATTTTATGGGATCATGACCCTCGTTAGCCCTTACAATTCTAACTCACAACTGCAATCATGAGTTAGCAGTCGCCTATAGGCTAGTAGTTAGTACGTCATAGTCGAGAAACCTTCAGTAATACACCCTAAGTTTTAAAAATTACATATTACTAATTATGAGAAATATATGAATTATTTAACTTTACATGTCTATAAATTCATAAAAATAAATCGTAAATTAAATACTGTAAAAACAACAAAAAACAAGCTACAAGCTTTATGGGACATAGGGAGTAATATATTTATCTCCTAAAAAAGTAAATTTATGGTAAATATATTGCATATAAAGGTGTTAAAATATTTTTGTT
>JBBYHH010297693.1:0-12558 GCA_038382905.1 Daphne laureola
CGGTTTTCTGGGAACCGAAACTCTGATGGATTCCGTTCTGACGTCACCAGCCGCAATGTAAGAGTAAGTTACGCTTCCGCACTAGCGATCACGATGGACGGGTGTGACACCTTTTCTTTTGGACTATTTTTCACAACTTAAATCGCATATTCGGGAATGATCCGATTCATTACTTGTCTGGATGCCATTTTTGTACTCTAGCTTCAGACTGGAGAGACAGTCAGGAGCAGCGTTGCCAACAGAGGGATGCTCGGCTCCTGCAGCGGGATGAAGATCTTATTCCTCGGGAACCAGAGTGGCTGGTTCATGAGGATCAAAGTTTATTGGATGATGGAGATGCCCAGACCATGGCTCCGAAAGTATGGAGGAGCATTACCACTGCCCGAACCATGAACGACGTTTAGACTCTCTTTCCGGACCTAGATGTGGTGGGTTCGAGTGTTGCTATTCAAGCTGCCCAGGTAATTTTCTTCAAACTTTCCAAGTCCTTTATTTTCCTATTCCCATGACATGTATTAATGTCTCTCATTTTCCGATGCATTGTACGACAGGTTGGATGAATCGTATTGTCTGCGCTACCAGCACTATCCGGTCCGAGACTGAGGTTAACGTGTTTAGGGCTTTGTCAGTAATTGCCAAGATGGTCTAAAGGATCAATCTTTACAAGCAAGTTCTGGGTCGATGGCACAGCCCGAATGAGTCCTTTAGGGTCCCAAATGATGAGGTTCGGGAAGAATTGAAGCAGGTTGGTGCCGAGACTGAGGTAGCTTACTCCGAGGCTGATGGGGCTTTCTCCGGGGCATTAGCCTCCCGAATGAAGAAGTTGAGGGATGTGCAAGGCCTTCGCGTGAGTGTCAACCTAGGAGGTCTCACAAATCACCCAGCTCCAGGAGGGCGCGCACGGGTCATGCGAGCATATCGATCTGGGTCACCCCATTTTGCCCAAACTCGATAGTCTAGTTGTCCTTCTCCTCAACCTTATTCATATTTTTCTCTTCATCTTTTTCACTCAACTGCTATGATTTTATTTTCACCATGTTCCTTCATAAAAAAAATCTTCCTAAAATGATTAGATATATGTTAGTAGGCAAATATCCATAAACAAGATAACAATTTATTGAATTGATAACTTACTAAACGTTGCGGTGCCTCTCAGAAATGCCATGTTTCCTTCCTTTGGCTAGGCATTGATGAAGAACTCAGGTGATGTTCCCGGATGGAAACACGATGTCATTGCTGGACTTGGTGATTTCTTAGCTTTCCATGTGTTATCTTTCACTTTCCATACATAAACCATCTTCACTCCATCAAGCTTATCCTTAAGACTCTTCATAGATGTTCCTTCCACTTTCTTTGCCTTCTTCTTGCCTTTATAAGAGGCAGTTTTATTCTTTCCTTTCTTTGTTTCAACACTTGGATGTGTACCTTCACCAACTTGAGCCACCTTGGTGTAATCATCTTATTCCACCAATGTAGTGAGGGGTTGGATAGTCCTAACCTCCTTATTAATGATACTTTTAGATGTCTCTGGTGGCTTCTTTTCGGTTGCCCCCACATCTAAATGTGCCTTAGCTTCTTCCTCATTCCATTTTTTGTAGAACTCTTCTCTCTTTTTTTTTTCCTTAGATGTAGCTCATAATCATCAAGTCCGAAACATTCCACCAATTGTGAACTAGAAGGTCTCATAGCTTCATCCAAGTTAAACTTTATCTCTTCTCCCACCATTCTTAATGTGAGCACTTCTTGCTCCACATCAATTAAGGTCTTTCCTGTGGTGAGGAAAGGTCTACCGAACATGAGAGGCATCATATCATCCTCTTCCATACCGAGTACTAAAAATTCCACCAGAATACAAAACTTATCCACCTTGATGATCATATCCTCTAAAATTCCTCTTGGATAAGTGATGGATCTATCCGCTAGTTGTAGGCAAATAGAGTATGGTTTGAGTTCTCCTAGGCCATGTTTTTTACAAACGCACCACAGAATGAGGTTTATGCTAGCCCCAAGATCGCACAATGCCTTATCACAAGGGTAAGGTCCTATGTCACAAGGTATTGTGAAGTTTCCGGGGTCTTTTAACTTATGGGGTAGTTTGCTCTTGATGATAGCACTGACTTCTTACCTTACTTGGATCATCTCATTCTCTATGAATCACCTTTTCTTAGTGATCAAGTCTTTCAAGAACTTGGCATAAGTTGGTATCTCTCGAATAACATCAATGAATCGTATATTGATCTCTACCTTTTTAAAAATGTCCAAGAACTTTAAGAAATGAGCTTCATTATGCTTGATCCTAAGCCTTTAAGTGTAGGGAATCACTTTCATTATCCTTTCCTTCACTTCATTGTCAATTCTCATTTTTTCCAACTCCAACTCCTTTTTTGATCTTTGCTGGTCATTATTCACAAAAACTTCTTTTTCACGCTTCCCTTCGATTCCTTCCTTTTTCTCCTTCTCTTTGACTTCCATAAAAGGTTTCCCACTCCTTAGTGTCACCGCATCATAATATTTGCAGTGTTCTTTCCCACTGAGCTCGGTATCAGAGGGGAATTTTCCTTTACTTAACATCTTCTTGGAAGTGCCCAATTGTGCCAATTGTGCCTCCAAGTTATGGATGGAAGCTCTTGTATTAGCTAGCTCCCCATCCAATCTTTCCAAACATTTGGTTTACATTGTCCAAAGGATCCACTTCGGATGATGAAGCTTGGTACTCTCCACTTACTTAGTTGGATTGGTTTTGATAAATCTGACCTTGGTAAGGGTGGGGCTTGTTGTAGAATCCTCCTCCTTGCTGAAATTGACTTCTATTTTGAGGGTATTGCACATATTGGTAATCTTCAATCATCTTATCTTGAATTTCAGCAACCATTGCTTGAGGTGGTGCCACTTGTTGAGCTTGTGTCTTCATAATTTTTGCAACCATAGAGGTGAGTGCACTCATTTGAGGTTAAATCCAGGTCTCCTTATCAAACTTCATAGAACCCTTTATTAATTTGAGAGCCACCATTACCCACAAGATGCAATCTCTCGCCAATTGACCGGTGTTGGTCATTTTCCTCCATAAGCTCAAGAAGGTCCCAAGCGGCTTCCGGTTCCATGTGTAAGAACCAACCTCTAGTAGTGGTATCCAAATGCCATTTCTTTCTTTTCGACAATCCTTCATAAAACAAGCATACTTGGTATTCCCTCGCAACTCCGGCTTGTGGACACCTTTTCACTAAGTCTTTCAATCTTTCCCATGATTGAGAAAGAGTTTCCTCCAGATCTTCTTTAAATCTCATAATTTGATTCTTTAAATCAAAAGCCTTCCGAGGAGGGAAATACTTCTTAATAAAGGCATGCCTTAAATCGTCCCAAGTTTCTATTTTCTCCGGATCCAAACCTTTGTACCATTTCTTTGCATTGCCTTCAAGCGAGAATGGAAATAGCCTCATCCTCTTTGCTTCATCCGAAACTCCTCTTAGCTCGATGGTGTTACAAATGATGGTGAACTAATCTAGATGCTCATTAGGATCCTCATTAAGCAGTCCATTGAAACTATGACGCTCCACATATTTAAGGACATGGCCCGGAATAGTAAAATCATGATGCACCGGAGTACGATTGATAACTCTATCATCTTCCTCAGTGTAAATCGGAGCAAATAAATTAGCCAATCTCCTTTTTTCACCATTAGCTCCATTACGGGCAGCATTAATATTCTCCATCCTTTGCTGCCCATCGCCATCAACACCATCTCTATGAATTCAAATTTCTTGATTTCAGGGATTCTCTCCGTTTCCCCCATTCTCATGACTTCCTCGTAGCAGATCTTCATTCAAAATGGCTCAAAGGCCTTCAACATCACCATTATCATTTCTTCCATTCCCATTATGACCAATGTTGTTGTTGCCATTCAATTCGAGGCCATGACCAACCGGATCCATTCTTCTTACTTGATTTCTTAACCTTCACAAAGTCCTTTCAAGTTCTGGATAGTAAGGTATGATTGCCCAATTTTCTCGTCTTCTCATACAAAGAAGGGTTCCTGCAGAAACAAAAACCAACAATTCTTGAAAAACAGTAAGTACACAACCAAATATTCACAAAAGCAAAGTAGCATAACAATCACTAAAAACACCAAATTGACTTTCCCCGGCAACGGTGCCAATTTGTTCGCTAGGCTTTCGGTGTATTGCAATCAAGCATGAATTCAAGTAATAACAATCAAATATATTTATAAACACCTCAATTTCACCTTAATTATGTCTTATCGTAGCAAGCGGCTCAAAAGAAGGATCAAACCCCAGAGAGAGGTTTTAGGTGTAATTTAGTGATCAATGCTATTCTGCTCAAGTATGAAGATGGTAGATGTTGTAACTTAGAGGAATGGTTGTTATGACCCTGAACTGACTAGGCAGGTAGTTGTGGTTCATGATCATAACTCCCAAGATCTTCCCTAAACTACTACGATGATTTATAAAATAAAATGCTTAAGTTAGTTGCAAATAGTTTAAAAAGAGTAGTTTAGCAAGTTCAATGTCCGTTTACAGTCTTGCATTCAAAGTGTTCTTCCTTGCTAAAAAGGAAAGTAAATAAATACAAGTATAAACTAAGTGCCTAGGTTCTCGAGTCTTCAAGTGTCGACAGCTGTCCAAGCCCAGGATATCTTGTCTTCGTATCTCCGTGTTCCTCCTCGATCTTCTCTCATGTCCTTACGCAATGTCAGGTTGCTTGCAAGTAATATTCAGGGGTGTGAGTAGGCGTTCAATAAAAACATAAGTAATAATAAAGTAACTTGCAAGAGAAGAAAGTAAGAAAGTACAAGAGAGGGAGTCGAGGAACTTACAGGGGGGTGGCACCCCCGTCAGGAATATGGTTGATCCTGACTCGGCTAGTACACATATACTCTTAGTTCCACCTATTGGAGACGCTTCATGTTGTAACTCCAACTCTTGGTAATTCCCGCCCAGTTGTCAGTTTCCTAGTCTTCGTGCTCCCAATATCCCAGTCAGTTGATATGCAACGGTATCATTGTTAAATGAAACCATGTGATGCAACTCAGTCATCATCGTGTAGATTAAGAGTTTACTCATAGGATATAAGGGTTTACTTCCAATACTTCCACCATTTGCTCCTAGGTAATATGTTGCTCACAGTGATTATACTAAAGCTACATAGTAACATCACTAGTAGTAGATTACTAAAATGGTCGAATGAACATAAGTTTCTCTTACCAATAAAATACCATTAAAGGAAATGTCACATTCGGCCATCACCAAGATCTTTCAAACAATAACTTAACTTCCTAATTTTTCATTGTTTCTTAGTTTAGCATTCATAGTAATAATGGTAATCCACTTTTCAACAGTATTTTTACTAAATTCCTTCACCATATTATAATGTGGAATTTGGCCATATACCTTCATTGAAGGAAAGGGATGAAGTCGACTCATCTTGTTCAATTAATAGTACATATGCTCCTCTAAAAATACTCTTCTAGCAGTATTAGCATAAATGTCAATAATTAGTAATGGAACTACATCAATTCTTCACAAATGGGATCGTCTCTTTCTCACAAAATCCCTAGTCAAGATCAATTAATCTTACAACTCTTTCATAACCTCATCCTTTACCCATAACTTAACAGTAATCATCAGTATCAGTATGGAGATAGAAACATCATCTTAATAAAATCTCTAATTGTTTAAGAACAGTTTTGGCCATTTCTCTCAATTATCAATATTTCCTTCAACTCACTCATGCAATCAGTAATCAAAGTAAAATCAAACCAAGGAAGGAAGGAAGGGTGGATCCTTACCGCAGAGACACCGGAGACTCACTGGCCAACATTTCCTCTCCTCCCTCGTCGAGCTACATCGCTGGCCAAGTTCTTTCACTCAGATTCTATCACCGCTCCACCGGTGAGCTCCATGGCCAAAGCTTGGGCAGTCGAGCAAGCCTCCTCTCTGCCTTCAGTTACTTCCATCGAAGAGTGAAGCATAATGAAGAAGATGAATCAGGTAAGTTCTGATTCCCCTTTTCTTTTCTTCTTTCTTTTATTAATTTCCAATTTCAGTAATTAATTAATAGGTCATGTAGGTTTTCAGTTATTGTCATAAAGACCCCACTTCAAATCTTATCTTTATTTCAGCCATCTTTCTTTCTTTCTTCACATTTTAGCCACTCCATAAAACTTCTAACTTTATTTCTTTGACAATTTAGTCACTGAATCCTTCTTCTTATTCACCAAGTAAGCTCCGTCTTTGGAAATTCTTGCAATTCTTCCCAGTATTTTCTATTAACGCACCGTGTTATGACTCGTTCAGGAGGACGGGTCATAACATTCTCTACCTCCTTATAAAAAGACTTCATCCTCGAAGTCCATTGGAGAAATTCCTTCTACACATTATCCAACTTATATGGGACATTCTCAGTAACTTGCTCTGCAAGTTTTCTCTAGACGGTGTTAAATCTGCAACTCATTTACGCCAGATTTGCAACATTAACCACTAATCACTTGACCACTACGCTTTTGCTATGCTACTCTGATATGTTCTAATATTCTATGTTAATTCATTTCCCAGTTTTATTGACACTATTCTCGGTTGTACAGTTTCTATCCTTCTTAGTTCTCAATACTAGTCATCATTTCCTTCCAATCATTAGCTATTCTATTTTTTTTAAATCATGTGTATCAGTTGTTCCATTTCTTAAAGTTTGTATGCTAACTACCATTCAATGATTTCAAGTATTCATTTTGACGTTACCAGTTCTAGTCATTTCCTATTTTTATCGCTTCTTTAGACTTCCTTTTTGAAGACCTTAGTCAGTTATTCACATTCCCAGTTTTATTGACGCTTGTTCCAGAGTCTTTGGTTATCAGTTCTTCTTGTTCATTAGTTACTCAAATTTTAATCCTCCATCTCAGTCGTTCAGATTCATGGAACTCGTATGCTAATTATTTCCCAGTGTTTTCAGTTATCAATCTCGTTGTTACTAGTTTTATATAGTTACTTATATTTCCTCATCCGAGTCTTAGTCATTCACAATCCCAGTTCTCAGCTGTAATCTCGCGATGGAGTTCTCAATTTTTCTTTATCACAATCCTTATCACATAGTGATTCTCACAAACATTTTAGTTATCTCACAGTTCTTATTACCAGTTATTTATACACACGCACACAACAAACAGACTATTGTTCAGTTGGCCAAGATTATCAGTTTCACTTTAAAATCAATAGTTACCACAAAGAGAGCGGCCAGTTTGGCCAAATCAATACAATACAGTGTAGTAAGTACTCCAAGCTACATGCAAGGACAGCTCTAGCGGATTTATGAGTGGCAAACGGAAAATGCAACCAAAACATTCACACGCAGAAAGTGAGAGAAGTTCCTAACACTATCAATCAGATGCCACCCTATACTCTACTATGCAGCGTGCAACGTGTTCTTAGTGACTCCAAAACTAATGCAAAAGAGAGCATGCAATGACACAGAAATGTCATGCTTGAAACAACCAAGTGTAACAATCATTGCAAGTTTCCATTCAGAAATCATACCTTAGCTTTTACTTACTAGTCTTTCAGTTTTAAGCATATTTATTCTTCACCCACTACTTTAGCTTTCTTGTAATATATAGTTCCTGAAACTTACTTCGCAGAATACATAAGTCATGCATTATTAAGGAATTGTCCATAAAATGTCAACAAGACAAAGTCTGTCTACATGAGCTTCTATGCACTTGTGCTTGAAGTCTCACTGTGCAATCACAAGTTATAACTTAGTGATGATGTATGTATATCAAAGTTCCTTATTGTCCATTATGTAGTATTCATTCTATTTGTAGATAGAGTACTAAAAGTAATATTGTAGAGGATATGTGTACCCAAGACTCCAAAGAAGAATAAAGTAAATGGCTCCCACATCTTACCTTAGTACAATTAATGGTCTTATTTATAACATGTTATCTACATGGCTAGTCATAAGTCAAATGGTTCATCTACTAGCTAAATCCACATTTAGTTTGTATTCATGCTAAAACAGTACTATCACATAGTGTAATAGAAAGCAAAGTTGTACAAGGAGTCTGAATATGTTTTATATACCTCAAATGTATAAAAAGCCATAAGGGCTTGGATGTTTGATTGATTACTTTGAAATTTAAAAGCATATTACTATTAAGATAGTATGGTAGCCATGGACCCAAAATACTGTAGATAGAATAAGGAAATTATCATGAGATGCAATTAAAGAGATTGAAGTTATGGTTTCTAAATACATTTCTAATGACTTGGGTGTTAGAGACCAACCCAGGACATTGGTAATTTTTCTAAATATTTTATTCGAGGTTCGGATTCTGTTAGTACCGAGACTCTGTTTTAAATGTGTGGGGCATGTTTCCTCTGAAGTATCATGTCCTGGGACTTTATTTGAGACTCATTTCCACGGGATCTCACATTTTGGCATTGGTACGTGAATCCCGGGCCATTTTGCCAAAATTCACTTTGGAGGGCAAAATGGTTATTTTGGAAAATTAGACATAATTGGAATTATGTTGGACATATATTGGTGCCATTTTAAAGGAGAAATAAGGGTAATTTAATTATGTTATGATATGGAATTAAAAGAGAGGAAAAATGGAAGAGAAAGAATAAAATAATGGTGAGTGGAAGACACTTGTCAACAAAGTGTGGTGAGGAATTATTATATCTTAAATGATATGTGGTAGGAGATAATTAGTGAAGAGAAAAGTAGGGATATTTTTTTGTGATATGGTTATTTAAAATAGAAAGTAAAAGTGAGGTAGTAAGAAAGAAAAAGAAGAGATATTTTATTTAAGGATAAAGATATGAAATAGAAAGAAAGAAGAAAAAGAAAACATTTTTCATATTCTTATTTCTTTCTCCTCCATGGCTGCCGAAAACATGAAGCTCTCTTAGGCAAGGAAGGGCTTCATCAAATTCTTCCATTTTTATAAGAGGAAATGCATGATTCATGGCTAAAGTATTGTGGTAAGAAGCTTTCCTCTTTGTGGTCTTCATTTCAAGCTGTATTTTGAGCAATTTAGTGAGCTAGGGCTTGGAGCCCATTCTTGAATCAAGAAGATTAGTATGAAATTGAGATGTCAAAGTGTTGTATGGAAGCTTACCAACACTTTCTGTGGTTGGACTTCATCTTTTCTTCCTCTCATAGTGGGCCGAATTTATCATGTATGATTTAGGGATTTTTGTGATTTTCTTGATTGATGAAGATGAGAGGAAATTATGGTTCTAAAGTTTTGTGAGGATGGTTAGTAACACAATTCATGCTTGGATGTATCTTGAAAAATTCCCTCCTTGGTATGTACATGAATGGCCGAAATTTTGGGGAAATTCTTAAGGATGTGATTTTTTTTGAATTAAGGGATTGTGATGAATTTGTGATGGATTTGAGGTTCTAAATTAATATGAGGAATATTGGATTACTCTCCTTTGTAAATTTTTGGGTGATGGCCGAATTTGAGGGGGAATTTTTAAGAAATGTGTTCTTGGTGAAATTGTGGATATTTGTTGATTTGATGATAGAATTGAACTTCTAAATTGATGGGAGGATGATTGGATCACCCTTGTTTAAAAATTCATGTGTTGGCCGAATTGTTGGGAGATAATTCAAAGTTGGTGATTTTAGTGAAATGTTGGATTTAAGTTGAATTAGGAATGAAATGGAGTTCCAAAATTGTTATATGGATTGTTGGTGATATTTTTCATGGTTGGTCTTCATTTCCCATGTCTTGGCCAAATTTGTGATTGATGGACTAAAATTTATATTCTTTGATGAATTGTGGATTAGAGTTAGAATAGAGTTGAATTTGAACTCCTAACTTGTTGCTTGATTTCTTGGAAAGAAATCTCTTTTGGTGTGATCTTTACTTGGTTGGCCAAAAATGCAGTATGATGTTGCAATTTGGTGTTGGATGAAGGTGGATAATTTCTGGGATTGAAATTAATCTTCTTGTGTGTTATGTATGCTTGATAGCATTTTGCTTGGTTGGTATTCTTTTTCCATGAAATGGGCAATTTGATGAAGCTTGAGAAAAGCTTCTTTGTGTATCTGATTTTGATCAGTGATTTGAGGATTGTGTTTCTTATTGTTGTGTGGTTGTTCAGCTACATTTTTTGTATTTGGGCTATGCGGGAATATAGCCAGGATGGTGCCAAATTTTTGAGTTGACGTGCTTGCCTCGGGAAAGTATGGAAATTATGTTGTTTGTTAGGAAAGAGTTCAACTCTCTTAATATGCATTCTAGGATGCTTTTATGCATATTAGGTTAGTTGAGGCTTGTTACACCCACCAACGTCCGGTAAGTTTTCCGGCGTGAAATGGACCGGGGCGGCAGGAAACGCAACACCGCCAGTTTAATGAAGGTACGTTTAAGGTCATTGTTTTGTACTAATTTCAAGGTTTTAAGGTTTATGTTTACGAGTAATCTTGTGTTAGGGTTACGTCTGAAGGTTTTATCTAGCGTGATTCGGTCGAAAAAGGTTGAGCCAGAACCGCCATGTTTGTATGGAGGTTTTACGCGTGACGAACTAGGGTAGGTGGCTGACCAAGAAGGCCGAGGCAACAAGGGCCGGTGGCGGACGCCGCGCTGGCAAGGAAAAATGGAGGCAACGATGGACGGTGGCGAGCGCCGTGGTGGTGCCGCGGATGAAGAGGAGGAAGGCAGCAGGTCGTGGCGACGGACGCCGTACCTGTGCCGTGAACGCGTGGATGGCTGGGAGGATCGGTGGCGGTGCCGTGAGTGCACCGTGTGAACACCGTGGTGTGCGAGGGACGAGGCAGTAGCGTGCGGTGGCATGCACCTTGATTTTTCCATGCTGACGCCGCGATGAAGAGGGAGGCTGATGGGCGTGACGACAGACGCCGTGGGAGCGCCGTGCCAGCGCCGCGGGCCCTCCGTTTTAAATGGATTCGGCGTGTCTCCTCCGCCATTCCGTTCTTTCTTCTTCTCTCTCTTCTGTCTCTCTCTAAAACCCATCTCTCCCTAACCCTAAAATTGATTCTAAGCATCATTTTGCGAAGGGAATCGAAGGTTTCTTGTGAAACTCGAAGGTTTATCAACATCTAAACGAGATTCAAGCCTCAAGAACAAGATTTGGAGGATTTGCAAGATTTGACCCAAAATCAAAGGTGAGTTTCTGGTCATTTAAGGTTGTAATTGTTGTAGTAAACATGTTCTAGAGTAAATTTGGAGCTTAGAACATAGTTTACATCATGGATTGGAGGTGAATTAGGCATTTTGGGAAATTAGGGTTCTTGAGCATCTGAAATTGAATTGTTAAGGGATTGTTCAATTGAGCTCAAATAAGTGAAATTAAAGGTATTTGGAACAACATTAATACTTGGGATGTTGTCCAATTATGGCTAGAGTTAGTAGCGAAGGCAAACACCATAGGAGAAATTGGTGGAAATTTCAAGTGTCGTTCTTGGTTGAATTGTTGACTCAATTGTGTTTATATGGTGTTTATAAGCAACTTTAATACTTGTGATGAGTTGCAATTCACGGTGTAACGTAGGATTATCATTGGATTGCGAAGTTACACCATTTTTGTGAAATCTTAGAATATGAAGGAAAATCTTGTTATTAATGCGTGAATAGCTCAGGAATATCTTGTTAAACATGCATGTGAAGTTAGAATAGTTTTGGTTAAGGTTTGGGCCTTGTTTGCATAAATGACCCAAAATGGAAATTGGGAATTATTGAAGATTATGCATAAGGAAATGCAATGTTAGTGCATATTTAATGATTTACATATAATTATGACTTATATGTGCAATGGTATTGGATTTTGGGATAGGTATTGATTTTAGTTGAAAACCGCACCAAGTGTTGAATGTTGACAAGGAAGGCTTGCTTAAGGATCGTTATCGCTTGCTATTGCTTCCAGGTAAGGGTTTAACCTTCTCGTATATGTATCTATATGGTATGGGTTGGTTGAGATTAGTTTTGGACCTTGGTCTCTGACTTCGGTTCGAGAGCTCGACAGTTGAGTCTAAAACTAGTTCCAAGGTAAACATAGGGGTGTGCAGGTTAATGAGTGTGCAACGGTTCCGTGTGTCTTCATGACCACAGAACCCGATGATAGAGACATGTTACGGTCCTTGGTCTTGGTGACCTCGAATCAATAGTGAGTGACACAAAATGTCATGGTTCCGGATGTCCGTGTGACACCGAACCCTTGTTTGTGACATGGTATGGTTGTGGTTTTGTGCGTCACCACGAGCATGATAAGGTTATGGTTCCATGCATCACTATGAGCATGACAAGGTTATGGTTATGTGCATCACCACGAGCACGATAAGGTTATGCTTCCGTGCATCACCACGAGCACGATGAGGTTATGGTTCCGTGCGTCACCATGAGCATGATGGGACTGGGTCCGTGAATCTTTGTGATCATGAACCCTCTGATTATATTGTGATTGGTTTACAATGGTTAAGGGTCCTAGGCCCTCGCCGGTACCGAGCGTATTGTGATTGTGTTGTTGTAAGAGACTCCTGACTGTGGATCTATGGCAGATGCACAGAAGGGGG
>JBBYHH010297804.1:0-12556 GCA_038382905.1 Daphne laureola
ATAATGGCAGCAAGATAACAGAATAAAAAACTACATAATAATGTGCTTCTAGCATAGCATGATGTGCTAGTTAATCAATATGATGCGCTTCACATTGATAATGATGTATTCACGGGATAACACAATGTGAAACTCATAAACAAAAACAAACCTGAAGATCCGCAACTTGAGGTTGACTGAAGATCAGCAGTAAGAGAATGAACTTGAACAAAAAACTGCAAAATATAAGGATCCAACAAAGGTTCCTCGTCAAAACCGACAGAATCACAATCAGATTGAGGGATGGCGAAGCGCAGATGACAATCAGAATGTCCAAGTTCACCATCAACTGCATGAACCGAAACTCAAAAACGAGAAATAATGACAACCAGAAAGCAAGATAAAAACCATAGAAAAATGAACCAGGAAAATCAGATTCAACATTCAAATCGAAATCCAATAGCGACGCCATAGAGATAGGATCGTTGCTCAACGAAGATCGAAAACCAGAGAAAAGCGAACCAGGAAAAGAAACTCGAACGGAAAACGAAATCTAGAAACAAAATCACATCAAAGAACAGGATCGCTACTGAACGAAGAAAAAAGAAAAAGAAATAGACAAAAAACGTGATAAAAAATGAGCTGCGAGAAGAAGGGAAAGAATGACAACTTTGTAAATAAAACTACAATGACACAAACCGGCGCACTTAATGGGCCGGCACACTCTAGCCCATACCAACAACAAAGTCAACGATACAATTTTTGACGGATAGAGGGAGTATCATATAGTTCCTCCGTGAGTCAAATATTATCTCATTTATTTTCACAGTTTCATACTTCATCCGTCTCTAAATAAATGGTGCGTATTCCTTTTTGGGATGTCCCTGAAAAATTGGTGTATTTCCTTTTTTAGAAATTTTAGTTGAGTTGTTTTACTCAAATATCTATAATATTCTATTATCTATTACTCCAAACTTTTATCAAAATTATTTTGGGAGGGGTGGATGCTAATAATGGGGTAGTTTTTACCAATTTTTTTTCTTCTCTCTATTTTTTAATTTGAGTGCCAAAAGAAATGAATCATTTTATTTAGGGACAGAAGAAGTAGTATTTAATCTATGATTTTTTTTCATGAATATTTAAACGTTGAAAACTAAATAATTCATGTGTGTATCATAACTTGATATCTAAATTTTCTAAATATTTTTTTTTTCAGTGTTTATGTTTGTTAAAATTTGAGTCAAATATTAAATCTTGAAACAAAAAATCAAACGGGATAACTTTTGACGGACGAAAGGAGTATTGTTTTTTGTATTCATCCTATAATTAAGTAGCATAAATAATTAAACCAAGTTTGAGTATATCATATATATTCGATGTCATAACTATGTTAGCTCAAGTCTCTTTGGGATTACCTTATTTTTTGTTTGATATACTATTTTTGGGAGTAAATAAAGTTTCATTAAATCAAGCTGCTAGAGCTGTAGACAGCCACCGAGGAATATTTATCTAGGACGGCTGTTTTTTTCTTTGTTATAATTAAATTTGATTCTTTTTTAAATTTAATAAATATTAAATTACAAAAGAAATAAATTATTATTATTTGGAAATAAAACCATAAATTAGAATAATTGTATTTTAATTAAATGTTATACATTACAAGAGAAACATCCAAACTATTTTGTTTATACAATAGGGTCGTACGAGGGAGGGGGAGGGGGCGAGAAATTGTAACCATCGAGCGGGTTCTGACGCTGCGAGTGTTGCTACTCCAACGCACCCGACTGTCTCTGAAATCCAAAGTTGAACGTGTCAAAGTCCTTGAACGCTCTGACATTTTGCCTTAAGTTTGAGTCAAAGTTGTAGTTGTACTTGGGTTGCGGCTCCTGCTAGAATTAAGGTCCGTAATTATTAGTGCCGCAGATGACGGTTGTGCAAGTGAAAGGGTTCATGCCCGACAACTTCTGTTGTTGTGCCAATCGGAAGGGGTCACGATTGTTTGTTCGCCTGGACTGCTCACGGGGTCGCGGTCCGCATGATCCCCTTGCAACCTAGCCCTGGGGCACCTCGTCGTGTCGCACGCCCAGAGAACATTGAACGATGCATTGCACTGCCGTCGGAGGTTGTTAAGATAAACCTTTGTCTCCGCCTGACGCTCCCTCAGCACACGGATCTCTTCATCCGCTCTTCGTCAGGCCTCCTGCTTCGTCTGATGCGCCTCTTCAATGGCAAGCTCGGCCTCAAAGTATACGAAAAAAATATATTTGTCTATAAGTTAACTTGAAAGTTTGAAAAAAGTTTTTAATTAGTCTATAATTAATTAACGGATATGGCTGAGGTGGCCGGAACATCTCCGGATAGAGTAGCTGCAGGGGGAGCGTCAGGCCAACGCCCTTTCTTGGGCCCACCCGTAACCTCCCTAAATATCTCGTCATCGTAAGGGGGCACGTCATTATTCAGGTACTTCTCCAGAAACCGCCTCGTGTACTCCTCCTAGTTATTAGTAAATAACGCATCCATTAGTAAAAAATAAATGTAAACATTTAAAAGTGATCAGAACTTACAACTTTGAAATTATTACCTGAAACTCAGTGTTCTCCGGTCCATCCTAGTGAGCTCGGAAGTCACTGATGGTGACAAGCTGACTCACTTTGACCACCATCTGCTCGTAGAATGACTGCGTCGTCGACAAGTCATGCCTCCTCTGAGGCCTCCTAGGTGCCTCACTCGTCGTAATTTGCTCTGCATTGTTCTGATGCTTGCTTAAATTGTGAAGTGTTGAGGGAATCGATCAGGATCTCCCAATTGGCCTGAGGAATGTCACGGGGTGGGTGTTGCTGCCAATGATCGTATGTTGGATTCTCCTCAATGAGAGGGTACTTTCCTTTGTAGGCAGAGACAATATTTCCCTTCCTCCCCTATACATCTTGGACCACTTCATCAGCAGCTCACCCAACAAATCATCTATAGTGGATGTCCGCTGACGCCAAACATATTTTCCATGGGACAAGAAAAATTTAGATTAGTAATGAACATGTACATTAATAAGAAAATTACATATATCAATATTGCTTAGTTTACTGCAAAGTTCGCTACCCATATGTCCATCTCAGCCCGCGTCATCTTGGACCACTTATCCGGGACACATCAGAAACATAAATTAAAAGGAAAAAAAATATATGTAAGACGAATTGAGATAAAAGAACAAAATTGAATTTATAAATGTAAAGAGTTATTGGCTGACAAGAATTAGCCTCCTGCCATCAGGAAATGTCTCTGGAGGTGGGAGCAACTGCGCGAGTGCATCAGAGGCAGATCTAAGAGTAAGCTTGCCCAGCTTCTGCTGGGCAAGATTTATTGCAAAAAGTTTTTTACCCTTAAACATATATCTAGTATTTAGAAAATATAGCCATTTTTTTTTATTTTAAAGCACACTACCAATATTTAAAAAAAAATATTATTTACACTTTATAATATTTCATCCCACCCACATAAATTGTATTTTGATAATCAGATTTGAAAAGTTAGGATTATGATTTGGAAATTTGGGTAAATGAGTTCATTTATGTTTATAGTTTGGAGATTACTTTAAAAAAAATCTTGTATTTATAAATTGGATTATTGGAAAGGGAGTCATAGACAAGTTTTGCAGAGATGTAAAGTACTTTAATTTCTATTTTAAGGTACTTAATACCCACTCTTTATTAAATTAATTTTTAATTTGAGATTGACATGAGAATATATATATTTCTAATCTCATAAGTGATTGCACATTATATTATAATGTAGTGATTTCATAATATATTATAATGTGATCATAAACCGCAATTCAGATAGAGTATCATATACTTCTAAGTATATCTTATATTATTTTGATTTACTATTCTTATACCTATTTTGATCGAATTTTTGATGAATACTACTCCCTCTGTCCTCAATTAATTGGTTCATTTAACTTTCATATTTCAAGGTTTAATATTTGACCCAAA
Organism: Daphne laureola; assembly: GCA_038382905.1. Lineage (NCBI taxonomy): Eukaryota > Viridiplantae > Streptophyta > Magnoliopsida > Malvales > Thymelaeaceae > Daphne > Daphne laureola. The sequence continues at coordinate 3,969 of JBBYHH010297804.1, forward strand.
TATTCTTAAAGATAAGTAATGGAAAAAAATAAAAAAATATATATATTTAGGAGTAAATTGCACTATCTATACCTAAACTATAGCTCATATTGCAAATCTATACCCGAATAAACGTTTGTTGCAAAAGTGACTCTAAAGTATGAGTATGTTGCAAATCTATACTTGCGAGTTAACTTCCGTTAAAATTTAACGGAAATTATGATTAAAATACTCAAATTGACCCTCAGGGTTTTTAAAGTGTGTTATACATCTCTCTAGCTTTATAATTTTACTTTTTGAGTCATTATTTTTTATTACGTATGTATTATTTCAAATAATCTTTCCAAATCATAAATAAAAATTATAGATTTGAATCTAAAATATCCAAAAATATAAAATTAAAAAAAAAAGTTTATAATTATATCAATCATAATATTTAAATATATATATTTTTTATTGCGAGAAAATAATTATTATCAAAAGAAAAATGTAAGAATGAATAGTTAGTTTTCTAAAAAATCTATAATAGCTATTAAATTAGTTAGGTAATATACAAATCTTCCACAATGATAGATTTTTTTAGAAAATTAGTATTATTCATTCTTGTATTTTATTTTGATAATTACTATTTTTTGTAATAAAAAAGGTAAATTTAAGTACAAGTATTATTATCGATGTTGTTTTAAACACTTTTTTCATATTTGATATTATTTTTTGATATTTTAGACTCATTCTGTAATTGGTATTATTCATTTGGAAAGATTTTTTGAAATATTACAAACGTAATTAAGAATAATGACTCAAAATGTAAAATTATAAAGTAGAGGGGTGTTCTACACATTTTAAAAACCTTAGGTGTCAATTTGATCATTTTAACTGGAATTTTCGTTAAGTTTTAACAGTGTTAAATCGTAGGTATAGATTTGCAACGTACTCATACTTTAGAGCCACTTTTGCAACAAAAATTTATTCGGGTATAGATTTTGCAACATAGACTATAATTTAGGTATAGATGGTGCAATTTACTCCTTTATATAATAAGCATGTATCCATTTCACTCAAATACTCTCCCTATCATAGAAAAGTCTTCACAATTTCTTTTCATCGTAAGCCAGATTTCAAGTGCTAAAGTCATACAAGCCCAGACCACCCTTATTTTTAGATCTACAGATCTTAAACCAATCAATAGAATGCTTTCTAGACTTAGGATTACCAGCTCAAAGGAAGGCTTTACACTTAGCTTCAACAGTAGCAAGAGCCTCCTTAGGGACGGGGAAAACTGTTGACCAATAATTTTATATACTAAATATAATGACATTGATTGAGTTCAATTCGGGTTCCTATTTTTTTTTTCTTTTTTAAAAAAAATCAATTACGATTTGAAATAGTACCAATGATACAACTATCATCAAAATACTCGCTCAATCCTTTAGCAATTGCTACTTCATTCTGTTTTCAATATTTTGTCTATAACTTTTGATGTCAACAGTAGTTTCTAAACAATTTTTTTTTTCATAGAATTTTAAAAATAATTTTTGGCAAATATAAGTACAAAACTCAAATGAAAATTTGTTTGGGGATAGGTAGGGGTATAAAACGAATTGAGCCGTTCACGAGCCAGTTCAAACTCGAACCACATTAAACGAGACGAGTTTCACGAACCACGAACCCGAACCCGAACTCGAACTGAAATTTTGATTCAAGTAGTAAAACGAGCCGAGCTCGAACCTTTAAGATTTGGCTCGAACCAATTCGAGTTAGAAGTATAAAACTAACTGAATCATTCACGAATCATTTCAAACTCGAACAATCGAATCACGTTAAACAAGTCAAGCTTCACGAGCCACGAACCCAAAGAAAATAATGACTTTGAAATAATTTACAACTCAGTCCTTATTTTTTTCTATTTTAATTAATTAAATGCTTAAAAAATTCGAACTCACGAATTATCGAACCAAACTCGAACATTAGACAAGTCAAGCCCGAGTTATTTTTTTCAAGCTTGGCTCGAACGAACTCAAACTCGAACTCGAGCCGACTCTCACAAACTCAAGCTCGAACTCAAACTAATGATGTTCGGGCTCGACTCGCCTCGTTTACACCCCTAAGAACAGGTAGTATAACAATGATGGAAACTTAGGACGAAAAAGAAGTGGCAAAATTGCACGTTCCTCATCAACTATGAATAAAACATAGCCAGTGACAACATTACAGAGCTTAACTAAACTTTAAAGGAAACAACAGTGAAAGAAATTTAGCAGAACAAAAGAAGTTGCTCATGTGACAGCTTTAATAAGCATTTTGATTGATGTACAAGGGTCATCTTCATGCTGCAATTTTTGCTTGCTGCAGCAGGTGTTGTTCCTGAGAGGAAATGGCACCCTAAGACATGTTGAATATCTGCACAGGTCGATTGTGTTTCCTGCCATTCAGATCAACTATACAGGTTTCCAAGGATATGTCTATGCTGCGATGCTCAGCTGCACGCACAATGCTTATGCGCAGATGAATTCTTGCGGCAGGACTCGAGTTCATGCCAACGGTTGATCTCTGGTTAACGGTTTGTTTCGATGCCATTAATACGGGTTCCTGGAAAGTGAGAAGTGTCTGTGACCAGTGGGTTTTCTGGGTGTAGGGAGAGGTTGATAGTACAACTGGTGTCTCTTTGCAGAATCTGTTGGTGAAACCGGTATCGAACCACAGGACAACCCCATAACATAAATTATCGGGTTTAGTATCACTTGTCTTTGGCTCCAGTTCAGCAGTAGCAGTGAAATCCACTTCTTCAGGCTTCATTGTTGCAATATCAAAGGTCTGAAGTAAAACAATCTGATCAATTACTGGAGTGTTGAACCATAATATTTTGTGAAATTGTTGATAGACAAGAACTAAGCCCCATTCCATGAGATTGGAGCAATACATTTTGGAGCATCAATGTCAAAGTTGCAATATGATCTCAATATTAATCCTTCACACATGCATCTGAGCAACACAAAATATGTAATGCCACAAAGGAGAAGATTATTCCTAATTCCATCTAGGATTAGAAGCCATAAATTGGTTTCATATATCTGTTCGATCTAGAAACTTCCGGAGCTTGGGCTAAAACTCCTCTAAATTATGTTTGTAACCGAGAGAAGAGTGAATAAAGAACATAGACAGCATGCTCATATCCACATGAGAGTTACGAACAGGTATTCTCTAGAGAATCAGGGATGATAATAAATAAGAGAAGGCACATGCTAAGCATCAATCCATATGAAGAAAAACTAAAGAATTACAATCTGAATGCATAATCTTCACAAAGATAGTATACACACTAACCTGGAGAACCGAAGAATTTGTAACGATATCATTGTCACTAACAATGTCAACAACAGGAATTTTAGCAGCATCTTTAGTGACTTCAGTACCAATGCAAGACATTTTGAAGCCATAGACATTCTCCCAAAATGGAAGGCTGGTAGCACCTTTTCCAAATCCAGCAACAAACTGCAGGGGGAAATAGTAAGAATTACAGAGGTTCTATTTATCAACCAATAAAAAGTGAGAATTACAGAGGTTCTATTTATTAACCAAAACTAGAATTCAAGAGGTCTGAACTAACAATAGTTGCTGTATCAGGGAGGATGGCTCCTCCAGGCTTCAACCACCGATCCCTTGCAAAGAGAACAGAACTGAGCATTGTTTCATAGAGTAGACAGTAGCCCATCCATTCGCTAATTATTATGTCAATGCTATTAGGTTGAATCCCAAATGACTTATCAAGGTCTTCAACCATTGTATTAACCACTTCAATCACTCCATTGTTCTGTTTGCTACCTTCACTATCACTTTCACAATGATAAAGACCATTGTCCTGCGCAATCTGAAACACAAGCAACTTGAATTAGAAACATAGGAAGAAAATGTAGTATCTGATCAGCAGAAAGTGAAGAAAGCCATAGCAAAGGTAATACGATTGAAGATGCCTTTCTGTGAGTTTCACCTGTCTTGCCACAGCAGACATTTTCTCGCTAGCTTCAACTGAAATTACTTTTGAAGCCCCACCTTGTGCTGCAAAAAGACTGGTAAAACAACGCAAATAATAAGCAAAACATTAAAGTATTCAGGAATTAAATTGTATAAGCTAGTAAAAGTTGATAAGACATGTTTTACATTTATGGTGAACACAAATCACAAATATTTTTTTCCCTTTTTTAACTTTTTACAGGAAAACTTATGGTCAACAGATGAAGAAGGCTGCTCATCCAAAATACAAAGAAATAGAACATATCTTTTCGGTTAAAAAAAAAAGGTCACCAGAGAAAATAATACTGCTAACCAAAATCTTTGACCTTCAAGAGACCTCATGTTTTCTATACCAACTACTAAAACATAAAAAGCAAACATAATTATGTAAAACTGAAGTTTCAATGGATGAACAAAACAAAGATGGGGTTAATTAGTCATATGCCTCCAGTAACATGCTAGTAGCCAAAAAGAACAGAAAATACAACTCCCTCCGTCCAAAAATCTTTGGAAACAGTTGACTTTTGATGCACATTTGACTTCAATTTATCTACATAATTATTTAGTGGAAAAAATCTCAAAAACAATGTTGATAAATTGGACACATCAAATTACCATTTGTGCACAAACAGTTTGAATCTATGATTGAAAATGTTTGAGAAATAAAAACATAGATTAAATGTTAAAAACTGTGTGTTTCAAAAGTTTTGGGATCGAGGGAGTACTTCTCCAATTAATTGTGTTCCAAATGTCTACCACACATATTAGGGAAAGTATACAAATTCTGAAGTCAAAATATGACTATAACTGTATCAAGCAGCAAAACAGTTTACCATTTTATCCCTTCCCATGATCAAGGAAACATTGTCAAATCAGAAAAGTAATCACAATGAGACCCTTCAAAAACAAGGGGCTTAGAGCATCTACAACAATGCTAGGCATATACTCCTAAATCAAATATGACTAGCAAAAATAGAAAAAGTGGACAAATTCTTGATCCATCGGTAATAGCTATCACGCTAGTCATAATAGCTTTTGCTATTTGGCTCTCTAAACTTGGGAGTGAAGAGAGATATTTTATTGCTAGTTACAAGGTAAAGGTGGTTGATTTCAAATTAATAATAAATGTGACTAGCTATAATAGCTAGCATTGCTGCGGTGACAATGTTAAACTCACTAGCCAAGATAGTTTTTTTTTTGTCATTTTGGGAACAATTTAACTTAAAATTAGCTAGCATTGCTGGCCCCGTTTGAGAATAGCTGTTTCAAGTAACTGAAACGTTCTGAATAATTTTTCAATGGTCAAGATCAAACAACTACAGCTAATCATGAAAAGCTACCGGTAGATAGCTTTTAAAACGCAAAAGCTAGTTTTAAAAAGTTGCCAAACACACCCCCTATAGATGCTCTTATGCAATAGACTGTCCATTGCCTAATATGGTCAGAAAAACAGTTCTAGGCTCATGAAATGCTGACATTAAACAAGACATGTAGTCATGTATGCAAAAAATAGTAACACCTCTGTCCTGGACCTCCTGATTGACTATAGGCTAATAGCTGAAAAGTGAATGATGTAATGAATTTGAGATGGAGAAAGTATAAAAGGAAACCAGATAATTTATTACCTTAGTATTCCAGTTCCAGAACCTATATCCATCACAACCGCACCATTCACAAGGGAAGGATTTTGCACCAATGCTTTTCTATAAGCATCTGTTCTTACCTGCATAAAATGCATATTAAAGAATCAAACTATCCACTTTTTATGCTCAACAAGTTTTGTCTCAAACTTTATAGAAGACAAAATTGTGGACCTGGTCGCTAATCATATCTCTGTGGATTCCAAATGAGCTGTATGAACCAAAATAACTTTCATTTACTTTCTTTACATCCTTTCGAAAAGCATCTGCAGGAGATGCTTTTTTATGCTCTTCATTCAGATTTGTAGACTCTAAGCTGCTATCTCCTGTATATTCAGTTCCATTAGCCATTCCATTCACAGAGAAACTAGTAACAGTCTTTGTTTCTCCATTGTTAGTGCACGCTGATGTATCTTGATAGCTCTTCTTACCAATACTACAAAGATCTTCAAATTTGTTCAAACTCCTCAGTTGTTCTTCCTTGTTAAATGGCTCATGGGAGTCATCTTCATTTGCATCTTCGTCGAAACTGTACAGTAGTGAGTCCTCTGACATGAAAGGATTAAGGTACTTATCATCATCAAATAGAAACTTAACATCTTTGAGATTGGTGTCATGATGCAAATGATCGAGGAGTTCTTTCTTTGATGCACAGACGACCTGACAACTCCAGCATTTCTTTTCTGCTACCTGGTAAGTATAAAAATGATCAGAACTGGAAAAGTTTAACTTCTTTTAAATGGTAAGTTGGTAACACTTCCTAAAAAAACATTCTGGAAAACAATTAAAGTTTTGGAACCATAAATAACTGAGCATAAGAAGTTAAGCACGGGGATTCATAAAACTTAGGATGCACAAAAACTGCAACGTACAACCTCTATAACTCAGCTGAAGATATCTTTCCCATCCCATTTAGAAATCCAAAAAAAGAGTGCGCTTAATTTAATCTCTGTTTTGGGTTTCATTTTTTTCTTACACTTACGAAAGTTCATTTTTTCATCAACTTTCACGTCATTTGTCACAAAGAGTGCGTTTAATTGATACTTGACGCATCATAGAAAAATTTAAAAGAAGCACAATGTGGCAAAACAGAGCGAAATGTGAGTTAAAAAACATTGTTTCTACACTAATCGATGCCTCAAACTATAACAGTTTTTAACATAATCAAAAGCTTACCTGGGTCCGGACATAATTGATGAGTTTAAAGGAACCATAGAAATCCAATTCCAGTTCTTTCTTGATACTGTGAAATTCGAAGCCGTGACTTGCAGAACAATGGTCAAAAAGCGAGTAGCAAGAACTGAATCTCGAATCACAGAAGAGACAAACAAAACCGCAGTCTTCGCCGAAGTTATCGTCTTCTTCTTCGTCCCAACCGTCCCAGTCTTCGGCGCTATCATCGTCTTCCTCTTCTTCTTCATCTATCGCTTCTGCTAATTTACATTTCTCCTCCTCCTTCGCTTCTAAATTCTTCGACATATTTGAAGGTGATGAGAGTGAAAATGGTCTTAGCAGTTTTCGCCAGTTCAAACTTCTGAACCGTTTAAACCCTTGAAAAAAACCTAGCTTCTTACAAAGCTAAAGAAGTGGCCATAATATCGAATTTGCCACTCTTGTTTTTGATTCATTGCAAATATCGTCATTCGTGTTTCTTTTCACTCATGTACTTCCTCCCATCTTTAAAAGATGTATCATTTGTATTTACACAAGAATTAAGGAGGGAAGATCTGAGTTGGTGAAATTTCAAAAATACCCTTAGTCTAAGTAAGAAAAAAAAAGATGCCTAGTTGCGTTAAAATGAAAAGGAGAGAGGGCGGATGGTTTAATTACATTAAAAAACAAATGATCCCACTCTCAACTTGTTTTGGTAGTCGGTAAACGCATTTCAATACTTAGGGGTAGTTAAGTCATTTCACAAAGTAAATTTGACCAAATTTGGAAATGAGACAATCTTTAAAGGACAGACAAAAAAGAAAATGATGCATCTTTTAGAGTACGGATGGAGTGTATCATTCGACATTAGGTTTTTAGAGTCTAGAATGAGTTGAGTCGCTTGCAAACGAGCTTGAGCCGAAGCTCGAACTACAACAAACGAGATGAGTTTTACAAGCCACGAGCTTGAACCTTATTATAGGCTCGTATAACAAAGAAGTCGAGCTTTTAACCAAGCCTCATCGTGCCACATCTAATTACAAAAGTACCTTTATACTCTAAGCCAATTTCTTCCTAACCTAGTCACAATTTTTAGATTCATAGACCCGACTTCCAACATTTTCCTATTTCACCAACTAACACCTTTAACAGGCAACGACCTTCACACTCGTCTATGCTCGCGATCACCGACAAGCCATCGTTGTGTCACCACCACCCCCGTTCTTGGCTATATCTGCGGAAGCGTGAGCGGTATTGGTGCGGTGGCGAGCGATGGTGGCGACGTCGATCGGAACCTACTTTAGATTTTACGGACGCAAAACCTGGCCCTTAAAAATTTTCCTGCTTTGTTGCCTAATCTTTGTTGCTTAGTTCTATCTGATTAAAGTGTTGCAAGATTTTAAGGCGTTTCCAATAACGTCCTAAACCTGCACCCGAAACACGTTAGTGGTTATACGGAAAATCGTGCGACCATACCACATATAACGTTGAGCGAGATGCACCAGAAAGGAGTCCTACCCATCGCACTGGGCAAGTACTCTCTGATAAACTAAATTATACAAACCACTATAGTAAAACGAATAATTCTATCTATCTACGTATGCATGCTACGCCTACAGAGCCCAAATTGAGCCATAAGAATACTCACTATGCTTGCGTGATCGGGTCGTCAAGACTCCAACGATCACACAAGATACTAATGTTGCTGCTAAACACAACCAGAAAAGTTAAACCATTAGTAAAACCATGATCGTGCTCACCCTAATATATAAACACTCTATGCATCTCAATCGAGACTACCCCCTA
>JBBYHH010297915.1:0-12554 GCA_038382905.1 Daphne laureola
TGACCAAGAAGGGTCAACCTTTTGTATGGACTGAAGGGTGTGAGAAGAGCTATCAGGAGTTGAAACAACATTTGACTGATGCACCAATTATGACCTTGCCCGACTCAGAACAACCTTATGTGATGTACACAGATGCTTCATGAACGGGTCTGGGCTATGGGTTTTGGAACCGCAACTTTGGCGAACTCCGTTCTGACATCACTGGCCGCCTTGATTAGAACGCTTCCGCACAACTTTCCGATGAGTATTTCGGAGGGGTGGTGACAATACTACCCTAAAACAATAGCCCAAACCCACTAAATTGGCTGTAACTTTAACTTTAGGATTATGGGCTTTTTTGTCCAATTTCCCAAATTGAGCGTTTTGCCCTTCGAAACCGAAAATTACCAAAATGTCACGAACTTCCCAGAATACCTTGAAACCGTTAAATCTTGATTAATTGAGGTCAAATATGATCCTGGGAGATGGAATTTCCCTAAGCACAATGTAATTTACTTTTAATTACAAAGTTGTCGAAAATTACAATCAACATTCTCGAAAAATAAATATCCAAAATAAATGCCTCCGGAGTGACTGTAACAATGCAAGCTATGATAAGCTCCTTTTCCATTAATGAAATGAAATTTATGATGATCAATTAGTTCCTTGATCATCAAATTATGTCATTTGTTGATAATGTCCTCCTTAATTAAGATGGAGATCATGATCCTTTTAAAGACCACTCCGGGGCATGTGTTTCCATTTCCTCCATCCAAAAGAGATGGTTGGATATAATGTGGAAATGGTACCAAGGTGGCCTAGGTGGCCCTTGGAAAGGGCAAAGGGGAATGATTCAATTTTGAAGAAGTTCAAGATGGTATACTTCAACCAAGGGTTTAAGGGACACTTTGCAATAGGTTGCAAAGGTCCATCCTAGAGTGCATACAAACCTTCTACCTCATTTTACATGTAGTAACATCTAAACAAAAGAGCTGGATTATCACACCCCCTGAGTGGAACCACATGTACGGAGGGGGCGTGACTAACACCTTCGTATGTGGGGCCGCTTCGGTGTGGTGGAATCCCATAACCCGATTCGGTAATACACACGAAATGAAGGGTGCACTTATTAATTTAATATTCACAAAGAAATCCATAATTGATAATAACGCTTCAAAGTACGTAGATAAACTGATCATAAATACAGAAGGAGAAATCCATGGACACATAGGGCAATACATGTCCATTTCCAGCAACATCATAAATATAACTATGCATCAAGGAAACCATGGACGATGATACATTCAACACTTACAGAAAATAACCACAACTCAGATCATGCAAGATATTTAACAAACATATGACACACCAATAGTGATTCATGCCGCATGCATATATGCATCTACACCTACAGAGCCCGACACTCGACCACCTGCAGGTCACTGTTGCTGCTGCAAACACAAATGAAATAGTTAACCGTTAGTTGTTTCATAAGTGTACTCACCCAGAATACTCAAATAACCAATAACCAACATCTCAATCGAGACTACCCCTGAAACTTAAATAGAAACCCAATCAAGGAGCTACATGTACCTCTAAAGCAAAATCCCAAAATGACCCGGCGGAACTACTCCACGGTCGTGCACCACCAGCTCTAAAAAACATTTATCATAAGGGGGTGAGTCATCGAGAGAACTCAGTAAGGGTGTAGGTAAGGGTAATGGGTTTTCTTTTGAAAATCACCTGCACAAAAGGTTAGCGTGCAATGTACTAGCAATATAAACATTCCTAAATATCAATGATATACAAATGTCATGATATGCAATACGGAAGTCCCGTTGAACTATAATAGAAGCCCACCCATTGCATCGGACGAGAACAAATAACCCAATCCCCGGCGGCTCTAAGCATTGCACACGGGCCAAAATGCATGGTACCAGCGATTAATATCATCGACCGCCCGGTCGGTTCTCCCTTACGAATCATATCATCGATCGCCCGATCGGTTCTCCCTTACATAAAACCTGTAAACCATTACACTTACCATGTGACTAACCCCGGGAGTCACCGGGCCCGACCCTTGACCTGGGAACTAGCCTTAACTAACTTGATATGGATACCAGAAGCCCAGAATGCATATAAAGAAAGTTGAACCCTTACCTGATAAACCACATAATTTCCTCACTTTCCCAAGGTAACTAACTCAACCTGAGAATTCGGTAGCATTTCGGTAGCATTTCCATACAACCCTCCGAAGCAAAAAGATAGATGAACAATTACAGAACAACTAGAAATACTATTCACATTCAACTAATCAACATTCATCACAGAAAGTGCTTCCGATACAATTCTGGAATTTCAGGAAACACAATCTAGGAGGGCTAACCCCCACAAAACTTTACCGAACATTCATATAACAATAAAGAATCACAACTTCACTTTAATTTCCAACAAACATTATCCTTTCCATTGAATATTAAATTTGGCCACTTAAAGGATAAAGGCCAGACAGACGTTTCTTCATCAATTTACCAACAAAGCAGGGTTATTAAACATCCTCAATTCATCCTACACCATCCTACTACCATAAACATCACAGAACATACCTTCCGCCTTGTCCTTAATTTCGGTCAAAATAAGAATTGGCTAACCGTGAAGAATCACGGATAGCTCCAAGTATAAAAGTTGTTCAGAATCATCCAAATAACAATTTAGTATCACCATTCCATTACATTTCCCATCAATCAAGAAATTATAAAATTGCCCTTAATCTCACAACACAAATTGGACAAGCATGGAAGGGCGAAAAGACATTGGCCCAACCATGAAAAGTGTATCTAAGCTTCCATACTACACTTTAGTAACTCACTTTCAACCTAGGTCAAACACACCAATCCTAGGTCAAAATTTCAGACGAATTCATGGCAAAAACCGGAAGAGTATAACCAGAAATTTCAAGAGTACTTTGAAACATACTCAGATTCAAGCTCACCGGGAGCAGAAGCTTGAAGAACATGGAGGAAAAACACCACCCTTGAATTTGGCCTATGAGGGGAGAGGAGAGAAGAGTGATTTGCTTCCATCAAACTTAGTTTCATAAGAATCTACACATAAAACTGAGCTTACCTTAAAATTTTCACGCAGAAATCTTGAAGATTGAGTAAAGAACATGAAGAACTCATCAATGGTGGAAAGAGAAGGAGAAGATGAAGAAGATGGAGAAAGAAGATGAAGATGGTCGGGTGAAAGAGAAAGAGAAAAAGGTTAGCTTTTTCCTACCATTTTTTTTCTTTTTTCTTTCTTTCTTTCTCTTTATCTTTTCCTTTCTTTATTCTTTCTTTTTCACAATTATCTCCTCCCACTTTTCAACTTACAAAATAAATTTGGACACTTGTCCACCTTTTTTACCTTTCTTCCTTCTTTTCTCTTTTCTTTACTTTATATTTTTCTTCCTTATCACATATATATATATATACATAAAATCATAACTTAGCAACCAAATGTGACCATTCTTCCACTCTCCTTGCCACCACTCATTCTTTGGCCATTAGTGTCCATTTTTCCCATGTTTTCCAAAATGAGAATTTTGGTCCCCCGAACTGAAATTTTGCAAAATGACCCGAAATTCATATTTTGACCTCTTAATGCAGAATATCATAGAAATAATCCTAAACAGAGTCCCGAAAATACCCAAAAACATGTTTTTCACATTTAGGAACAAAGCCCTGGGGACTTCAAAATTTGACGATTTTGGAAAAACAGACCAGAAGTCACTATCCGCGGTGGTGACTGTAACAGTAATAGTGGGTAATTGACTTTGGATCCATGCAAGGATTTTATTACATAGTACACCGGCCACTACTGTCCCTTGTCATCTTCTTGAACAAGGACGGAACTCACAACTTTCTCCCCGATATCTAGATAGACTATCATAGCTTTCTCATCTTTAGTTACCCCGATTCTTCCTGGCTTGGCCCCTTCGTTGATGAGTAACTTGAAAAAAGGTCTACACTTGTCCCCGTACCTTTATATGAACCTGCTCAATGTTATGATTCACCCGAGCAATCTTTCTATGTCTTCGATTGAAGTTAGGGTTTTTATATTCATGAGAGCCCTTATCTTTCCTGGATTTGCATCTATACCTTGTTCGGATACCATGAACCTAAGGAATGTGCCTGCTTTTACACCGAACACACATTTATTAAGGTTGAGTCTCAACTCATACCTTCTGAGTCGCTCGAAGACTTCTTCGATGTCCCGAATCAAGTCATCTTCCTCCATGCTTTTGATAATGATGTCATCTACATATACTTCTAAGTTTCTACCAATATGGTCACTAAATACTCGGTCCATAAGTCTTTGATAGGTGGCTCTAGCATTTTTGAGCCCGAAGAGCATCCTTACGTAACAGTGTATGTCAGAGTTACTAATGAATGATGTTTTCTCTTCATCAGCTAGGTTCCTCCGAATCTGTTGGTATCCACTATAGGTATCGAGGAAGCTAAGCCTCGCATGTCTAGTTGTTGAGTCTACTAATATGTCAACCGGCGGTGTTGGATATGAGTCATTTTCATAAGCATCATTAAGGTTGGTGAAATCTATGCACATGCGTAACTTCTCACTATCCTCTTGGGAAGCGACCACTGGGTTACTTAGTTCTTCGCGATAAGATACTTCTCTGATGACACCGGCATTGAGAAGCTTCGATATTTGTTCCTTGATGAAGTTTCTTTTCACAAGGGCGTTATTTTTCTTCTTTTGTTTTATCAATTTGGCATTCGGGTCGACGCATAGACTGTGTTGTATTACTTCGGGATCTATCCCAGGCAAGTCACTCCGAGAATAGGTAAAGAGATCTTTATTTTACTAAAGCAGGTTTACAAGTTTGGCTTTACTTCCCTAGGGAAGGTTCCTCACAATTCGGGTGGATCACTTCTCAGTGAACATGACTTCCTCAGTTTGTAGATCTTCTCCTTCCTCTTCCTTCGGGTTTTATGGCTTTGTGTGCTTCTAGGAAATGGCCATCACGTCTTTAGCTTCCTTCTGGTTGATGTAGATCGATGCATCACCTTTATCAGTCTCGAACGTAACTTCCAGGTACTTGACGTCGCTCCTCATGTGAATGGCCTATTGAGTTTCTCTACCAATTATGGCATTGTAGGCCGAGGGCACATCGATGACCAAGCATTTGACCATCATAGTAGTATATCTAATTTGTCCTTCGAGGCCTGAACCCATGAATATGGTTGGGAGTTCAATGCATCTGAGGATAAGCAACTCATCTAGTCTCACTCCGTAAGTATCAGTCTTCATCGGGATGAGCTTTCTTGACTTCAAGTTTAGTCCTCTGAATATCTTGGTGAACAATACATCTACATTTGATCCATCATTGCAAAGGACTCTTTTGACATCAATTGTCCAGAATCTCACAGTGATGACAAGAGGGTCATAGTGCGGGAGTCTCACCTCGGTGTCATCGGCTCTTCTGACTTTGTTTGAGGATCTACCATAGTTGAGGGAAGCGATTTCCCTTTCTTTCATTTTCCTTTCGTTGGAGCCCAGGGTCATGGTGATGGTGTTGATTACTCTAGTGGCTCAGCCTGGTGACTTTCTCCTCCCTCTCTTGTCTGAATCAGACTCATCATGGTCTGTATTCTCCTTCCCTCAGGCTCGCCTCTCTCCTTCCCCCGAAGGTAACTTTAGGTACTGTGTTAGGCAGCCTCTCTTGATCAAGTGTTCAATACATCTTTTCAGTTGATAACATTGCTCGGTGTCATGGTCGTTCTCCCGATGGAACTGACAGTAATTTATCTCATTGCGCTTGCTCCTTTCTGGTATTGCCCTTGGCCAGATCACGTTTTCTTCCTTCTTGAGTGCAGCTAGGACATTGGTTTGAGAAGTATTGAGAGGGGTTAGTGCTATGGGTTTTCTGAACCTCTTTCTCTGCCCTCCCCAACCTTCTGAACTCCTTGGGTTGGCCTTTGACTTTCTGCCCTCTGTTCATGAGTATCTCTGATTTCGGCCTTAGCTTCTCAGTTGGATAATAACTCTTGAGCTATCATGTGCTCATGGGTTACCAAATACATCTCTTCAATTGAGGAAGGGTTCTTCCTGGATAGCTCGTACGCCAATCTAGAGTTAGGCAGCATGGCTTTGATGAAAGCCATAATGTGTATGTTGTCCGTCAGATCTGAAGCATGCATTGCTTCCTTGTTAAATCAGGATGGTCCTGGCAGAAGAAATACAAGGTCGATACTAAAGGTCGGAGCGATCCGGGAGTAGGCCCACGACGTCATGATTCAATAGTAGGCATTCTGACACCTGGAAGCCAGAGAGGGAGAGGGCTCAAACCTCTAGTATGGAACTCGTCCACCAGTATAACCCACATGGAAGGCAGAGCAGGAGATCCTAATGCCCTAGAGTCCAAAGGGTCTGAGACTTTTCCCCGAGGACTGGACACTTGGTTAGGGAAGACCCCATAGATGATGTCATTAGGAAAATGTTGAGATGACACGATGAGGTATAGAGAGACCCGAGAAGCACATCTGAGTTAAGATCCTGGGGTCTCTCAAATAATTAAGGACCATTCACTCGCCAAATCCAGGAAAGTACAATGCCAAGAGTCTTCTGTCTCTCACACCCATTGGAGGTGTACCATGGGACGGGAGACCCGAATGCATTCATCGGGAAGTACTAAAGAGCTATGGATTTAAAAGGAGAAGATGAGGTTGCTTTGTGCAAATGTTTTAAAGTAGCCCTCAGCGGACCAGCCTCCAGCTGGTACAATGCGTTACCACCAAACTCAATTTCTTCATTCAGAGAGCTCACCGAAAAGTTTACAACGCATTTCATCGGGAGTAAAAGGTCAGAAAAATGGGTCATTCAGTTGTGGGATGCATTCCTAAAATTGCTAAAATTGCTCTGATCTAGGTTTGATGATGCACGGAGGCTCGTTCCTCTGATGGATGCCTCAGTCTGCCTTGCTTCATTCATGATCCTAGTGTATTCAACATCTGATAAAGCCTCATTTTTAAACTTCTTGCCTTCAAGTATGATTTCATGATAACGGGGAATCTCCTTCAACCTTTAATGGTCGGTGTTCTCCTGGAGGTTTCTGCTTTTCCCACAAACGGTGCCATTTGATGGCGGTTCATTTGTGGGGACCATCACACTCTTCAACTTCTAATTCCTTATCCTAGTCATAGATGATTCCATCTTGTCGATTAGGGTTGTATGATCTGCACAAGCAACAGAATCTATAGACCGTGTTGGAGTTTTGCCTGGCGAAGGGTGCTCCGATGCTTAAGTCAGTATGAGTAGAAACGAATGTGGCAAACCTAGGGTAGAGTGAATAGTTACCTTAAATGAATGAATGATGTAAGACTATATAGTCTTGTCTAATAGGGTGGAACATCTATAATATTTGGTAGGAAAGAGGCGGCTCGTGTCAGAGGACACGTGGTGAAGATATCCTGGAGGCCAGCCATCAGGCAGCTAAGTGCTGAGAGCATGACCTTGGTCGACGTACTTGTCTGTTTGGGTAGTGTAACCTCGGTCATTTTTAATGCGGCCTATTTTCCTAGATTGTTGACTTAAGCTTCTCTTTGGGCCTTGCTGGCCTAGTTTTGGCCTATTCGCTACCAGTTGGACTATTATTGTAGAAGCAATCAATGAGGGAGGAAAACTAGAAACCCTAACCATTGATGAACTATTTGGAAAATTCCTAACCTATGAGATGAAGGAGAAAGAGGAAGCAATAATCTTCAACAAGGGAAAAAGCATAGCCCTAAAATCTCAAAAAAATCCTCAGTCTGACAAAGAGGATAGTGATGATGAAGTTGTGCTCATTACCAAGAAGTTTAGAAAATTCTTCAGATCCAAAAATAGAGATGGTGACAGAAGAATCAAAGATTGGAGAAGTCTATCCAAGGTACCAACCTACTACAAATGCAATGAGAAAGGACACATTGCCCTTGATTGTCCTCATAATGAGGAAATGAACAAAAAGAAGGAAAGCAATGTAGACCTAGATATGGCCAATAGGGGGTGAATTCAATTTTAAAACAATTTAAAACATTTGCAAGTTTTGAAACCAAAGAACTTGAAAACGCTTATCAACGTGTTGATAAGCTGATTTTGAAAACCACTTGCAAAGGCAAGGTATCAACGTTTTGATCAAATGCATAGTAAGAAATGCAAGTAGAGTGAAGAACACATGGATTTATAGAGGTTGAGTCCAACTTGACATATGTCCTCTCCTCAAGATCCATTTGACAGTTTCTCCACTATAACTGAGACTTGATACACATGGATTATACAGATTTCCAGACACATAAGACATTACTTGCCTGATTTATAGGACTTTCAACAATGAGTGACACACATGACTTTATAAATGCCTGACAAAAAAGTCTTTATCTTATGTGACTAACAAGACTTAAAATAGGTTGCCCGACACACATGACCTATGCCAAATGCTCGACTAATAAGACTTTAAAAAACACAATGAAACTGTGATCAACACATTGATAGATGAACTGTCAACCTTCCTCTTCCTTGGGAAGTATGACACTATCATTGATGCAGAACTGGTCTAACAACACCAATATGTATAGTTGATCTATGAAAATCCAATTGAGAAAGCCTTTTATAAAGCATATGTAAAAATAGTGACGCTTCTCTCTGAATGAATCTCTTCTGAATGAACAAAGCTATTTGAGGATGATCTCTGAGTCTGTAACTTTGTGATGTGAGGTTTCAAGATTTTTCTGATCTTGAGAATAAGTAGGATGAGAAGTTATCTTGGTACATGTCAGTCATGGTTTTGCTACACATGATGGGTGTATATCAGAATGAAGCTCAAGCAACACTCGACTAAGCAAATACATTTATAAACACCTCATTTAGCCCTAACAATATCTTATAATAATACAGTGGCTCAGAATGAGGGATCGAACACAAGAGAAGCAAGTGTCTAGATATCATAGAAAACTACTTATGTAGCAAGTATGCATGGATGCAATGCGGATAGTAGTGAGAGAGGCAGAATCGTGGATGAGTGATGAATATGCAAATAGAGGAAAGGTATGAAAAGATAGTAAATCATGGAGGGGAAGAAGTAGCATAATCTATAGATAAGCAATCACAGGCTCTCGTAGTACTACTGTGTGTCCTAAGTAACATGCATGTGCGACTAAAGTTGTGTCCTAGAAGCATGGATTATCTACAATACCACTCACCGATGACCGGGGTCATCTCTGACTCCCAGTGATCGTCTGATTCGCTAGAATCAGATTCTAAGGCATTCTCCTAGATTCACTAACACATCACAAACTACCACATGTTCCTACAAGACATCGGAATCAAACTACTTTACACATATAATTATAATTTTGCGAGGAAGCATGCAATCAATCTCTAATATTATCCAGTGAGGTGAGTTACTATCCTCATCTGGCTTCCTTCTCAAGCACTGCAGTTTTCTGCTCATATGAGAGGGTTCACCTTCTGGACACTCTCGTGGTCCAGGGGTGATCTCTCTGAGGATTACAACACCTAACTATTCACCAATAGACACTTACTCAAGCCCTCTCGAGCTCCAAGTAAGGCTATCAACTGGTCTTAGGGCTACGTTGATGAAAGTTCTCTCAGACATTTCATCAAACTCCTAAATCTCATGCCAATGTAAGTGATCAGCAAACATGCATGTTACTATAACATAGGCTCTAATACCAAAATCTACTAAAATAGTCATAGAGAAATAAAACTTGCAACCTAACCATGATACTACTAAGACAAGCATGATCACACTAAATTACTTCTAAAATATAGACATGGAAGCAGATAATAGCACTAAATAAATAAAAGTAGAGTAAAGTTTAGAATTCACTCGTAGAAAGCTTCTTCATAGATTAGCCCTTCAACCCCTCTAAAATGGAGGTTGAAGAGCTAAAAGCCCTTAGCTCAAGAAGCTAATTTCAACTTAAGGTTTTAGCTCAAAGAGAGCAACCTAATATCCAATGTATAATTGGTGAACTTGAACTACAAAAAATCTGAACCTAGCAGTCTATTTATACTACTCTAGATATCTAAACTACCCTTGACCTAATTTCTCCTAAAACATAGTTGGGAAGGGTACAATAGGTAATACAAGGTTTCAACCAATGAAAATCCTTGAAATGCTCTATACAAACCCGTAGGTGCAGCTGGAATTATCTGAGGCACCATACTTCTGCTTGGAAGTGCCTGGGAGTTTCTCCTAGGATGGTGACTTGTGCCATGGAGGCACAACTTCTTCTGCCTAGGAGTTGCACCTCGCCTTCTTTCCCTTGCGCCTTGGGGCGTTAGTTTTGGCGCCTTGACTAGCACCTTGGCTTCCAAACTTGTACCTCGAAGGAACCACTTTATGTGCCTCATACTCTCACCATGAAGGTGGGAAGCGCTAGTTCTAGGCGTGAGAACCAGCGCCAGCCCCCAAAATTGTACCATTTGCATTTTGAATCTCATTCTTTCTCCTTAGTGCAATTGAGTCCCTCCATCATTCCTTGAAGCTTGTTCTTCTTCCTTTTTTATGGATATTTGTGCATATTGAGCTCCTATTCACCTCCAAATGTACGCATCTGCAATTCTTTAGAATTCATAAGTAAAGTACGTATTTAACATTAAAAGCAAGAAAAATGATGGATTTAATGCTCTAAACATAGTGGAAAAGTGTACATGTTTGTTCACTAATTAGTATAGTATGATCAGTCTGTATGTACATTTGTGTTTTTGCAATTTAATCCTCTATCTTTCTCCTTGGTGCACTTGGGTCCTTCCAGCAACCATTAAAGCTTGAGCTCCTACATTTTTATCGTCAATTTGTGCATATTGAGCTCCTTTTCACCTCCAAATGCTCGCACCTACAATACTTCAGAAAAAATGAGTAAAGTGTGTTTTTGATAATGAAAATAGGCAAGATTCATGATTTTAATGCTTTAAACATACAGGAAATATGTGAGTGTTTGCACACTCAACACACCCCCACACCCAAATCATTGCTTGTCCCTAGCAATTCAAGCATCCAAGAAATTAAAAGACTCAATGACACCTAAACTAAACACGTATATATTTACAAAAAGGCAATTTGGTGTGAGCAAGTGTACAAAGAATCAGAATGTGTATGCAATCTAGAAACATACCATTCATCCTAGGTTGAGTACTCTTAAATAAAAACCTATCTCTCGTGAGAGATACAAGTGAACAAAGTGTGAACATTTGCAAGTGCATTTGTATAGAGAAACCACATAAGCACATAGATCTTGAGTGCTTATTACTTTCGTAAGGAAAACATAGACTCTCATTTTAATAGTCTCCGTTTGGCCACAAGACTTAGCAAGTGAATGTGGCTTGCCTCATTTCTACACACTTTTTATTTCTCAATAAATCTCTCTTTATTTGTCGATATTTCGACCTCTCACTTTTATTCACTTTCTCTTTTCCGTGGTTTCCTGTTTTTACAGTTTTTTTCTTTTCATTTTCTTTTCCTTTTATTTTTCTCTCTTTTTTTGAGTGTTTTTCTATTTTTACACTGTTTGCTTTTCTGAGTGTGAGCATGGTTACCTAAGCACTAAAGATGGGTACCTAACATAGGGACTATAGGTCATGAGAACGGTGTAACCGATGACATGTCTAAGTATCATCCCAAGTTCAACCATCTTAAGGTATGACTTAACGCATATTTGAACCAATGGTTTGTCTTTGAATCGAGAGGGCTAGAGTCGGAAGACCTGTATACCTTCATTTCAACAACAAGCTTCAGGTACAAATATTAGGGAACCACCAATCATAGCCCATTTACAAGCTAGCTAAATCTCATTTCTTATAAATACTATTAACCTAGGTGTCTGATTCTCCTCATGTGAAGATTTTCATGATGAAGAACCACTTTTATCCCCGATTTACACCATACAATTCTCAAAATAAAGAATCACGCAATAATCAATGGGATTACCAACCAAGTAAGATTAATTTATAAGAAAATTCAAGCTAACCATTTCACAACCTATTCCATCATTAAATGCATACAACACTCTTCATTTTCTACATACACCTACTCATATTTTTTTAATTTTTTTGTTCATTAAGAAAAAGTTTTTGTTTTTGGATTTTGGATTTTTTTGAAAATTTGAAAATTTGTATGTACATCCTATAAAAAAAGAAAACTAGATGCTTGTAGGGTGTGTTTAAGGAAATATACTCAACAAAAAGCATCCTATCAAACCCCTCACATGATAAGAGTATACTACACCCCACACTCAAGCTAAAGCATGTCCTCCTGCAAAAAGAAGGGAGTAAAAGGTAGAGGTTTGAAGAGTCATACCTTGGGGATGAAGTAGGTCCCCTAGTGTCTCTTGGAGGTGTGGGCTTTCCATTGAACAGCCCTGGAAGTTTCATCAAGAAGCTCGATTGTTACACCCACCCCGGAATTATGTCATTTTCTGATGTATTTTCCCGTTAGTCGGTTTGTAAATTTATCAGAACCTTGTAATACATTGTATATGGAAGTCTGATAAATGAAATTATATGTTTTGGGA
>JBBYHH010298026.1:0-12554 GCA_038382905.1 Daphne laureola
TGGCCTTGACAGCGTCCCAAATTTCTTTGGCACTCTCAAGCATTGAGAATTATACCATGATCTCATCCACCATTGTAGAGAGGAGGGTGACTCTACATAATCCATTTTTCTTAAGCAAAGCCACATAGGCTGCCCCATCCTCCCTATCCTTTGGAGGCATGACCACATTAGACAACACTTCAAGTGTGTTTTGCTCAATTAGTATGAACTTTACCTTTTGTTCCAATATAGGATAGTTCTCACCATCCAATTTCAAGTCCTTATTAAGTTCAGCAATAACACTCTTACATGTCATCTACATTGATGCAAACTATATGTTCAATGTTCAATCATACACAACAAGACTCAATCTGGTAACAAGTGTACAAAAATACCTCTTACATGTTCATACATGGAAAAAGAGGTGCATATAGCACTCAATTATAAATATACAAATATGTTTCCATAGTTTCATACACATCTTCTTAATGAGCCTTCCAAGAAGGTTATCTTTCAGTGTCACATGTACAATCGACCATGTAACATATACATGTGTCATTCATGTAGCATAACCTTATACTATAGTCTCTCAACTTCTTCAGTTTCATAAGTGCATTCCCAGGAAAGATAGAGGAGTCATAATGGTCCCACTTAAACCTCACCTCCTAGACAGAATGCACTATACAAACTTTAGAGTAAAGACAATAGTGTAAGATTGTTTGTGACAAGTGCATGTAACACTTATATGAATTTCACCTTAAACCAATATCTCATCACCCATAAGCCACCATAAATTGCTTCTAATATTGGCAGGGTCCCTAGAGACATTAACTTAAGGACAATTCATTCATCCCTCTTGAACTAAGTCTCAACTCCATCAAGTCACCATAGTGGCAATTCCTTGACAGAATTACCAATAATTAAGACAATCTTCGGGTAAAGCCATTAGTTCAAGTTTAGGATGTCCATGTTACTAGCATGCAACATATGCATACTATGTAATAACATGTATTTGAAATACGCAAGAGCACTTATGTTCATTTAATATTCATGCATCATAACTTGACATACAAGTCATTTTCGGCCAAACCATGAACATACATAACCATACATTATTTCATGTATCATACATTCATTTCGGCCTCAATCATCATTTTCCAACATATGGCTGAATTCAAAACAAGTGTTAATTTAAATGATTCATCATCATTCTTAACAACATACTCAAATTCGGATTCATTATCAATCATAGTCATGAAATTAACAACTTTTAAACACCAAGTTCAAGAGATAGTCACAATTTCATGCTTTTTCAAATTCGGCCTCATGCTTCATTTTAACATGCTTCAACCTAATTAATATTTTGCATACTAACATGAAAGAGATCCAAACACCAAGATCTGATACCATTTTTTGATTTTAGATCTTCCTAGAATCTCTTTTCATGCACAAAAGTTCACCAATTTTTACTTTAGTGGCGGATTACATAGCATGATGTCTTTTGATTTAATCATGCCTTTTTATTCCATTCAAGTAGAGGATAAGGACAACATATATGATTATAAATGAGAGGGACAAAATTCATACCTTTCCCCTAGACAAAGACCTTAAGGATTACAAATCATTGCTCCTAGAAAACGTATGCTCCTTCTTGATGTTGGCCGAATTCTCCCTTTGCTTCCTTCAATAGTGTTGGCACCTTTTCTTCAATGGATATGGATGAATTGAAGGTATGTAAAAGGGTTGGATGTGTGGAAGGGACACACGAAAGATCCACCCAAAATGCTCCTAAGAAGTGCTACTAATTTCGGCCAAAGTAAAGAGAGGAATAAGATGAAGAAGCACAAGAAGCAAATCTTGTGTATTTTCATGGTGTAGAGGCCAGCCCCTCCTCCCATTTATTTATAGATGAGGAGGAGGGAGTTAAGGGTGGTTGTAACTCCCCTCTAGGCCGAAACATTGCGTCATTTGTGCCTAGCGAAGTTACTTCCCCCCTAGTACACTAATAAGGCCTCCTACACTAATAAGGCCTCCTACAAAGGCAGGCAATCACCTGAGCCCAAGGAGGAAAGTTACAGGGGGTCAGGCGACACCCAGGTGAGGTAACACACAAGCCCAGGAAATCACCTAAGGCCAAAAGAGCAATAGAGCAGGAGCCCAGGCGAATGTCAGGCGACGCATTACACAACACCAGGCGACGCGTTGCACAATGCCTGGAGATCGCCTGGCACCAGGTAAAAAAATTATTTACCCCTTCAGTTGCGAAACCAGGTAATAATTTCTCGTCTCCTTCTTCACTCCCTTGTTCTTCCCCCTCTCTCTCTCTCGACCCAGCCGCAGCGCACCATTAATTTATGGTCTATTTTTTGGTGAATCTCGGCCAAATCCTCTTCTCTTCTTCATCTCCAATCATCTCCATGCATCAGGTATATTTTTTTCCCTTCCTCCTTCCATTTTTGCAAAAAACATCCGTATGTTAGGGTTTTAGATTTTTGCCAAAAACCAACCCATGTGATGGTTAATTGCTTGGGTTTTTCTTGTGTATTGCATTAGAACATGTTAGGATGATAGTTTTGGCGTGATTCCATGGATTTAAAGCAATTACATGAAATTTGAAAAACCCTCCATGGTAGATGCAAATGTTTTGGGATTTTCTGCTCAAGGGTTGTTTGGGGTGATTCATTATGATGAAATGGTAGTTTTAAGCATATTGATGATGGGTCTAAAGTTTCATATCGATTGGTTACAATGTGTGCTCAATTTTGATCATCGACCATGCTTAAATTCCATGTTCTTCATGTGCATGTATTTTGGCAAATTAATGCTTATCAATTATTCATGTGTGAACAATGTTTAACTTCTAAATGCTGAGAAACGTCATGAATACTTCAATTCTCAAGCTTTCATTGTTAAATGTTACATGAGCATTCTCATTGTTAACAATTCATTGTTACATGCTTCGTGATAGTAATCTCATCACTTTTCGCTCACATGGCTTTCTAAATTGCATTCCGGATGCTTCTATAGAGTTGAATCATTACTCATTGGACCAAACATGTATCACATAACATTTTTGTCAAACTTCCCACTTCAGAACTTGTTCTGCGTATTGTTTTCCTATACCATGCTTTACCATATACATGTTGTTGATCAGTTTGTACTGTTATTCATATGCTATCTTTTCATTTGTAGGATGGCATGCACCAATAAGAGAAAGAAGATAACCTCTGGCAGAACTTCTAATCCCCCAAGAAAGGAGGGTAAGCAACCAGCTACCACATTCGGCAGCAGTCGGGTCAAACTAAACGCACAACGTACCAAACTGACTGGACCCTCATCTACCCCGCTCGTCTATGCAAAGATGAATTTGCCTAACAATCAAAGGTTCGAACATCTAGATATCAAGAAGATCATGAAACAGTCCAGTTCCAGCATCACTGGGCAATGGGGTTTTGACTTCAATGATCCGGTAACCACTACATTACGGCCAGTTATCCTACACAGGGGGTGGAGCGTGTTGGCCACACATACCAGACTATATGCCCCAAAACTTGTCTGTGAGTTCTACTTCAATCTGAAATGGTGGTTGCAGCACTTAAAGAGACAAGGGTTCAAAGACTTCTCCCACATTACCGCAGTGAAGGTGAGGGGTGTCGAGTTCCCATTCACCCCGAGGAAGATTCAGGAGTTCTTACAAATTGCTCCCCGACCAGAGAACTCCCCAGGCTCTCCCAATACCATTAACAGATATGACATCCTCCATCAGCTTAACCTCGATGTCCCTAACGGCACAGGATGGGAAGAAAAAAATGGGACATATATGCTTGTTGCAAAGAATTTGTCTCCGGCTCTGCATGCTTGAAACTGGTTTATTCATCGAAGCATTCTACCCTCCACCTAGGAATCTAAGATTCAACCAAACTGGGTGAAACTGCTCTAGAAGATAGTGAACGGGGGGCATACATCGATGTGTTTCAGTTGATCTTCGCCTTCATCTGCACTATCGCTGATATTCATAACCGGAACCAGATCTTCCCTCAGCTCCTTACTCAGCTTATGCGAGCAGCTGATGTCCCACTAGATGATGCAGAGTATGTCTTCACAAGTGACCTCCCCATCACTGTTCAGCGCCTCGCCACAGTAGGCCATGCCAGAACATCAACGCCCCCAGTTGTGCCGGATGAACCCGCACCTGATGATGAGCCTACACCGGAGGATGTAGCTCGCATGTCGGTCGAGCAAGCTGATGAGTACCTGCATCGGCCGACTGGTAGGGGGAGGACTTGGCCGATCACCAGGTTGTTGGGATTAGTAGCTAACTGGATGCGGAAGATCTCATGCCGCTTGGACGAGGATGCAATGGCACGGGAGGCACTCCATACCCGCTTGGACGAGAATAGAGAGGCGCGTCAGATTCTTCAGGCGCGACTTGCATGCAGATGCGGCCGATCGTCAGCGAACACATGATCTTATGGCTCGCATCGACGCGATGATGGCTGGAGCGTCATCTTCCTTCTTTGACCCCGTCACTGATGACAAATCTATTTATAGTACTATTGCTAGGTTTTTTTAGTGGTTTTGACGGACTGTTTTGGCGGAAACGAAAACTCAATCAATTTTTTTTAAAAACATTCCAATTCATTAGTGGAGGGAAACGAAAAAATTAATGAACTCATATTTTCAGACATTTGTTTTTTTTTTTTTTTGTTAAACGCATGTATTTATTTAACAAAGTGTATAAAAAAGACCGAACTTAATGGGCCGCGTTTTTTTAAGGAGGTTGATATAAATACAATTACATTTGACGTCCTTTAACAGATTAATAATTACGATTACTACCATGCGGATATAACTACGTTTCTAGAAGGTTAGATGACGTGTCATCACAAAAACGCATCCTACAATGGTGGGCGAAAATGCCCTCATGTATGTTTCCCTAATATAACTTATAATAGATTTGAAATTATATAATCATATATGTATCATAATTTGAAATGTTTATGACTAAATCGTTAAAAACTTCAAACTTATAGGACGAATTTTGCACTTCGTCTACTTTCACCCATGATACTTCTCTCGTGAGTGGGAAAACATGTGAGGAATACATTTCCAAACATTTTTTTCTTTGTAAAATTACATCATTAACTTTAGGGTAATTATAAAAAAAAAATCCTAATATTTAGCATAATTTTCAGTTTTTCCGCTACATTTTTGAAATCTGACAAAAAACCCCTATGATATGAAGAAATATACGATTACCCCACTAAAGGCTAACAGTGTTAAAAATTTCTGTTAGATTTTGAGTATAATTACAAAATATAGACATTAAGTTTTTTAAACCTAATTATTGTACCCTCAATTAGTTTAGTTTACATTTAGACCCCCACCCTCCACTAACAACCATCACCAACTTGCTTTGGCCGGACCGCCGCCAACCACGCCGAAAACGTTCAGAAACGCCTCAAAATCACAACCCTAGCCGCAAATTGCGAACCCTAGGCTGCGATTCACGAGCCCAAGGCCGCGATTCGCGGCAGGGCTTGCGAATCGCAGCCTAGGGCTGTGATTTCTGACATTTCCAGCGTTTCCGACATGGTTGATGGTGGTTCGGCGGCGGCAATCCGGTGGAGGTGGTGGCGGTCTGGCGGAAACAACGATGGTCCGGTGACAAAAGATTAGGATGGTAGATTTGATTGTGGTGGGAGAGATGGTAAAAATGTGAGGGAAAAAAAGTTAGGGTGTAATTGTTTGATTTTAAAAACTAAGCATGTAATTGTTACAATTAAACCGAAAAATCTAACAGAATGTTAATGTATATTTCTTCATAACTCAGGGGTTTTTTTATAGGATTTAAAAAATAAAGATGGAAAACTGAAAATTATGCTAAACCTCATAGGGTTTCTTTATCCCGATCCCTTTGGCACGAAAAAAAATCTATTAATGGTGAATTTACATCATTAATTTTATCCACGAATTCAAGCACTAGAGTAGAGACCATGGACACACAACACAATCAGTACAATTTCCAACACAGCAATTTACTTGACAGAGGAAAAGGACAGGACGAGCATAATCAATTTCAACTAGTAGTGGTTGTTCAAAAACAAAAACTAAAATTTCTAACAACCAGGATTCACAATTGTATACAGGATGAGCAGAAACCAGAAGCAATGTCAACCTTCTGTGTTTTTCTCATGAATTCACAAGCAACTTCCACAACGAACGGTAAAGAAAAAAACCTGTTTATTCTCGGTGTGCAGAGGGAGTTGCAGAACCAGTCTTCTTAAAATCGATCTTGTCCACCTTGACCTCGCCATCGATCAGTTCATAAACATAGACCACAACACGTAGGCCATCAATGTCCATAAGAACAAAGCTAGGATTAACATCATACGTGACGCTGCTATAGGCACCTGTAGCGGACCCTGGATTTATAACAACTCCTCCCTCATGTTTGTAAGCAGTGAACTGGTGAGTGTGACCAGTCACAAGTATGTCAACATCAAGCTGCCGCTGTAGCATGGCTAGGGAGTCCAGATCACCCCACGGAATAACCTTCATAATTAAGTCACAAGCAATACAATGAGTACTAGACAACACATGAGAGCTGTTCGTTACTTGGACACTTAACAACTACAACTACTCCCTCTGTGCCATAAAATAATTGTATTTGACTGAACATGAGAATAAGGAATGTAGTTGACTTGACAGTAATAAAGTAAACTATGCATATAAGACAAAAATAATTTTTTTAGTGGAAAAGAAAAATGAGGGTAATAAAGTAATGTTGTGAAAAGCTCTCCATAAAATGAAACGTAATAATTTTACTAAGGCAACCCAAAAAAAGAAAATGTATCTTCTTTACTGGTACTTGGAGTAAAAGAGCTCCCATCCACAAGATGACAGTAACAAAGATGAGCTAAAAAGGAGATGAGACTTGTGAAGTTTGAATGCTTTTTCATAATTTGCACTTCTGAAATGAGTTCCAAATTGAATGAGGAGCTTGGTTGAGATGTACTCTTTTTATTTTTATTTTTTAATCTTTTTTTGTGGATAGATTTACTTTGGTTCAACTGTTAGCTCTATATGGGACAAAAACATAAGAAACATGCTATGATGTCAAGTTTATGTTGTAGGACAAGGCGACCCCTTATGCGATATCGATCTTATCACTATCAGGGCACCATTTCTGGGAGGTCAATTCAGGTACAAGTCTCAATTACCATTAGCTATATAATCGTACTCTGATTCCAGACAGTCTTCGGTGTTTCAAGGGTGTGGATAAGAAAAAAAGAAAAAAACATAAACAATAATAGTAGAGATAAAAGGTGATTAACAGAAAAGCATGGTTTTTTCAAACCAATCTGGAGATTGGGCCATGAAGTGTTTGTTAATGGTCAAGAAGTTCAATAGGCTGACCAATCTCAATCAATATACAAATATTGGGAAGAAAAAAGACACGCTTGAGCGTTGTTTATGGTTAATGATTGTTTGGCTGACTGAGGAACAGGTTGAACAACTTAACTTCAGTTCTTTTCGTTTAACCATCTGACTCCTTTCCTCTCCTTTCTTTCATTTTCTTATGATAGAGCTACTTTAAATTACAATATGATCCTAATACAATTAATCCCACAACTTCTTTCTAGTTTATTCACACCATTAATCATCTTCTCAGTTGACCCCCATCCCCTTTTCACCATAGTTAGTTTTTTCCCCGTTTTGATTATTTAGAATTTTATTCATTTTTTTTGCCCTTTTAGCTACAAGACCTTTGTACTTCGGTGTCCAGTAGCCACATTGGCTTCAACTACACCTAAATTGGGTCTGAGCTGGACCAAACCGTCTAGGTGGAAAGCACTCCAGAAGCCAGTGACTTCATTCACCAGAATACTCACAACTCCACAATGTACACTTTCTGTTTCAACAATGTTTTCTTTCATCATCAATTTGAATGGTATCCCAGGATGTTTTGTCCCATGAAGATTTTGCTCCATGAACATCTTACTACATCTTTGTGGTCGAGACATATTTAAAAAGACTTGGAGGAGACATTGTGTCTACTTCCTCAGTGTAGCAATAATCTTAATGAGTTTGACAGAGAAGACAGCCAAAGGACAAACTGATGTTCTCTGCTCAGAGTCAGATGGTAATCAGTTATCTAGTTAGAACAGTTTTAACTACTTAGAGGCAAGGGACATTTCCTGACAGGAATTCACTGCTTTAAATTATGAGAAATCTTAGTAAGGTTTAAACAATATGCTAGTGCTTTCTGGTATACTTAATACTGGGAAACAATTTTGATGTGGAATTAATTTTTGTAAGAAAGATAAAGCACAAAGAGCTGCTTGAGTAGTTAGATGAACCTACCCACCAAACTGATTGTTTTAAGTTAGTATTAGGGAAAATGGTCATTTTATCACTTTGGCAACTTTTTGCCACTAAAGTTTTTTTGGGGGTCAAATTGCCACTGATGTTTGGGAAACGAGGTAAATTTTCCACTGCCATTAAATAGCTTGACGGATTCCGTTAATTTTTTTGGATTAATGTTTTATTTTTACCTTAAAGTTTCTAAACATGACAGATTAACCATTAAACTTTAGACTTCTAAATTTTGACCCCTCCCTCCCCACCAGTAGCACCCTACAACACCGCCCCTCCGCCGCTGCACCACCACCACTTTTGTTGCTGCACCGCTGCCCGATTAATAAAAAATGTTTTGTTTAACCAAAGCATATTTTATTTTTTACGTAATTTTTATATCATGATTCTACGTGCATTTCATTTTTTTTATTATTATATTAGGCAAGTGGCGCAGAGTACACAATAAATCAAAAGTTTTTTATTTTTAATAAAAACAAAAAAAGACAATTGATTAATTGAGCGGCAATACAATAAGGAATGATGTGGTGGTGCAGCAGTAAAGGGGCGGTGGTGCACCGATGGAGGGGCGGTGGTGCAGCGGCATGCTAAGGCTGTAGGGTGCTACTGATGGGGGAGGAAGGGATCAAATTGTAGAAGTCTAAAGTTTAAGATTAATTTGTTTAGAAACTTTAAGGTGAAAATACGACATTAACAAAAAAATTTAACAAAATCCGTCAAGCTATTTAACGGCAGTGATAAATTTACCCCGTTTCCTAAACATCGGTGGCAATTTACCCCCCTAAAAAACTTTAGTGGCAAAAAGTTGCCAACACCCAAATATTAGTGGCAAAATGACCCATTTTCCCTTAGTATTATAGTATATCCGTAAATACTTAAAATGATTCAATTAGAAAATAAAATTATTAAGAATTTATGTATCTAATTTAAAATTACTACCTCCTCAAATCACCTTTTTCTCGAAAAATGTCATTCATGGGACTGCAATCTGAATAGTGGTTACACGATCAGAAAAATAATTTAACAAAAATATGGTAGAAACACCTTTTCATCTCAATCCTATTTTTTTTTGTTAACATTTTAGCGTTTAAACAGGTCTCTCAAGATATTTTATGTCTAATAAATGACCAACCTAAATATTGAGAGAGAGAGAGAGAAGAAAACTGAGAAAGGGAGAAAACAATCTAACCTGATGGCCATGGCAGAGACCCAACTTAAATTGGCCAATAGTCAGGGTTTTCGTCTCAGGGTATCTTGCGTCTTCATCATATTCACCCCGGGTAATATGCAAGTCAGGACAAAGCTGCTTCAAGTAATCATGAACTTCCTGAAATAATTATCACAATAAGTTCGCGACATATGTTTGAACCAACAGAACTTAAAAAGCTATTATTACATGTTTGCACCACACTACAAGGAAATGATAGAAGACTACTGGAGAATCTCATACAGTTAATAATCCCTTTCCTATTTCATATCCCCACCAGATATTACCAGCTCAAATCTACTTAAACAGTGATTATAAAGGTCAAACAAAACAGAGCATAAATCAAACAAAACAGAGCATAAAGATGAAACAGATTCTTTTCCTTGTGACAATATTTGGTATTGTCCTAAGGAAATGAAAAGAAACTTGCCATGCCACTGAGGAACACTACACACTAATTTTGTATTTACTTGACTGCACAATATCGCTACAGTTCATCTGTGCTCCAAAATAAAGCACCAATCAAGACTGTTCCCATTATCTTGTTCTACCTTATTTCAGACAATGCCAATGCAGAAAGCCCTGTATCCTAATCAAGAATTAGTCTAAGATGCTAATAAAGCAGAAAGAACAATTCCATAAGTTTAAGATCACAAAGCACAAACTGATGTTATACATTTGGCATAGGAGTACGCAATTAACATTCATATTGAAGAACACAAAAAGCAGAGGAATAATTCCAATCCCCACTTAAACAAAATGGACAACTACAATCAAAAGCAAAAGATAGATACTAGTTCATCGAACCCTAATCATCTCCCAACAGAATAAACTGAAAAGAAAAAGAGAAAAATTGAAACAACAGATAAGAATGGAGTAATACTTTGATGCAAATATTTCCCGTGCAGATTATATGCTGGATCTTTCCAGGAACAAGCATGGACTTGAACTTAGCAGGCAGATCGGGAGCCCTATGAGGTATGTGAAGATCGCCGAGAGCTAGCACAAGCACCATCTTTACTGGGTCGGATCGTGTTGTACCCCTACCCACAGACCGATTCGGGGATTCTGTCTTGATTTCTTAACGCCTTTGGATGTTTAGACCATCGAATTCCAATGTAGAATTTCTTTTTTCCAGCCTGAAACAAGCAACTATTGCGACTTGCGAGGATCACAGAAAGTCAAATTCAGGGAAGCAAAGAAAAAATGGTCAAGAGGATCGAAGATGACGGGCGGCTGACGAACAAAATTGGGGAGAAAAATTGTGAGATGTGAAGATCGGATTTGAAAATTCGAGCTCGGACAGAGGACAGATGCTCTGTAATTTTAGGTGCCACGGTGAAGAAACAAAAACTTCCCGTATTGGGCTTTAGAAGCCCAACAGGTATCTTTGGTCCCAACATAATTTCTCGTCTTTGTTTGATGTCACGCTTGCTCACTTTTCTTTTTTGTTCATTAAAAAGTTACTACCCGTCTCTCTATTCCATAAAGATTACAACGTTTGATTTTTTATTTTATATTTGATTTAATTTTTAATAAAAAAAATTATTAAAAATAATTTTAAAAGATATATTTAAAAATTAAACACATTTATTTAATATATGCATATAAATTACTTGACATTATATATTAACATGTTAAAAAAAATAAATTATAAATTAAATGATGAAAATGAAATGTTACAATCTTTATTAAATAGAGAGAGTATTAGTTATTACTAAATGAATATATGATATAATTTTCATAGATACAAAATCAGCATTAAGTAAATTAATGGGATGGATCCACAAAAGTAAAAATATGCATGGTAAAGTTCTGACCAAAATATACATTGATACCTTAAATTATAATAAAATGAACGATTAAGAATCTGAACAAAAAATATTGTAAATAAGGGTCTAAATTATTGAGATGAAGCAGATAAAAACCTCAATTCATTAAACTTGAGACGTGTGGTCATGGACACATTACAGACGTTTACAGTTTTAACGAGAAAATAAGGTTGGAGTGTCACTTTGTAAAGTTCAGTCCACCATAGGAAGTTCTCAAATAGTTGTGTAGTTGGCAATTAATTAACTCGAGCTTTCCCACTTAACCCGCACAGAAGAGGAAGCTCGATTGAAGCAATGTCGATTAACCCTTAGTTCACCAACCATATTTTCCAAAAAAAAAATTCTTTCTCAATCTCGATATACCTTAAATCTATTATTTTTTTATAAAATAATATTTTTCTTAAATTTCTAATCATATATTTCTCAAAAAAAAAAATTCTATCTCTGTTGAACTAAGCCTAAACAGAAGCTCGATTCTGAGGAAGGTGTGGCGCATCCGTATTACTTCCACCGATGGTATCCCGACAATTCCTGAGCAAGGTTTAGTGCATTGTCGTGTTCTCTGCTTTTGTTTTGTTCTACGACCGAAAAGGTAAGTGTGCTTCTTATATTAATCTTCTGTTTAGTTTATTTTAGTGTTGTGTTTAGATTTATGCAATCTATCGCTCCCTCCATATTTCATTAATTGATTCATTTAATTTTTATATTTTAATTTTTAATATTTAATTCAAATTTTTATAAAAATAAATACTGGAAAAAAAAACATAAAAATTTATATTTAAAAAATTTATATTTCAAATCTATATATAATATTAATACAGAACATTTTCTCTTTCAGGGAATTCCTGGTGATGACATGTCAGCAACAGATAGGAGCATAGGGCCCACATCACACCATCCGTCGAGAAAACAAAAATACATCAATTGGGAGTCGAAACTTTGTTCTCTAACTATATAAACCAAAACCTTATTCTGAGCCGTTAATTTAACTTACCTAAACTTTTATTACTTATCTTAATAAATGAAATATTTTCTCAAATGCTATTCTTCCCAAATTTTAAATTATACTCATAGTCTTGGGAAAATTATAACTTTGTAGTATATTTTGAATCATATTAGTAATAAATAATATCATTTTAATTGTTATAAAATTGACA
>JBBYHH010298137.1:0-12553 GCA_038382905.1 Daphne laureola
AGATGTCCCACTTTTGTTATCGTTTTTTTTCTTTCTTTCCTTCCTCTTTTACGTTTTTTCCTCTTCTTTTTCTTTCTTACTACTTCACTTTTCTTTCTCTTTTTTTAATTCCAATCATAAAGTAAATCCCCCTTATCTCTCCATATATTATTTCCTACCACAATAATTTCTCATCCTACTTTTTCAACTTTTCATAATAAGTGGATACTTGTCCACTTTTGTCAAAAAGTAATATTTTTTAAAATATCTCTCTTTTATTTCATATCTTAATATTATAATCCAAAATAATATTTCCTTATAACCCCCTTAATTAGTGCCACTTACCTTTCCCATTTAATATCGATTTTCATCCAATTTTTCTAAAATAACCATTTTTCCCTCCGAACTGAAATTTTGCAAAATGGCCCTCAACGGAGTCCCAAAATTGCCAAAAAATGTGTCCTGCAAGTTTAAAACAAGCCCCAGTACTACAAAATCCGGCCCCCGAATAAAATATTCAGAAAAATTACCAACATCCTGGGTTGGTCTCTAACATTCTCGCCACCTTAGGACTCTTGGTCCTCCAAGAGTATCGTTAACATCATAAATGCCTATAACCACCCTTGTTGAGGCAAAAACCACAAGTTAGGCAGAACGTAACAATTCCCAAGGACTGCCCTGAAGAACTGACCATTAGAGAAATTTTTTAACTAATTCTCAATATAGAAGAGCCACTAGTATCTCATTGTAACGAGGTTTAGTGTTGCGGACTAACTACTCCCGAGTAGTCAGAACTAAGTCCGAGAAGTTCTCCTTGAACTTACCAATGCAGAACATGCTGAATACCTTAGACATAACCATGAAATCATACTGATTCATTTTGGCATCAGTATGTCATACCTTTAATTGACATAGTACTGAACCGCATCCTGTCACAAATTTCAAATCCAAATTGTCATCGAAACAACAGATTAATGTGATGCAGAACAGAACACCTTACAGGATTATCATAAAAAAAACACCTGAATGGTACACAATAGATAGAAGATAACCAGATTTCATATCATAGGCAACCATAATAGAATCATAAGGTGATTGTGTGCTGCCACGAACTTCCAAACAATCAGAATGAAAGAATACCAAATTGTGGCACTAATACAACCAAACAGCTGAATTGCAGGCACATAGATCTTAGTACAAAAGTACCGAATAGAATGGTCCAAATCCTAACCCCTGTGGGTTATGAGCCCACCACGCTCCCCTTAGAGAAAATTAATCTGATAAGGAGGTGTGGGGCGTAGTGAGTCGCGTGCCGCAAATGCCTCCCGAACCATCCCTTACAATGTGCATCACGGTCAGACCAAATGGAGTTCATACTCCCATGTGGTCCCATAAAGCAAAAAAAACCACAAGACACCACTTATCTTCAGACTCCGGAGTTCCGGAGCGTCCAAAAATTGAATATACCGAACTTGTCTCGGAAGGTGTCATGTGCACAAACCAACATCGGTAATTTGATGCTGGTTTCGGTTGTTCTCAATGATCTCTAGTTCTAACTTGTACATGAAAAAGTCACTAAACCAATGTATTCATATCCAGAATATGTACTACGAAATTGCCTTCGTCGGTAATACAATTGGTGCGAAAGTGTTCGTGATTGCCGCACCAAGCCACTGACATGAGTTGTGTCAACCCTCCAACTCATTTGGGGGAATGAAACTCTTTGACCAAGATTAACGCACACCTTCGAAACATCTCAATGTCAAACTAAGGGGTCAACAAATAGAGCACCATGCCAGTGCGACAACAGACTCAGATATTGGACAGAGTTAGAATATCTTATTAGTATACCACAAGACATAATTGATGCGGAACAAATTATTGGGGCAGAACTGTCACAAAAAAGAACTCTGAGATGGTATATCATATCCTGACCCCAAATCAAAACACATCTGTGAATTGACTCAATATAGAATGAAGCTGTAGTAGCATACTTCAAAACTACTCCCTCGTTGGTAACCAATAGCTCGAAAGGAAGAACTTTCATTCTTCCACACAAATTTAACCAAACATAATTCTGAACAACTTATCCTTCCCAAGACAAGCTGCGGAGCAGCGCTCCATGACTACATACTCTGAATTTTTGACTCATGAATTCAGAATAGGAAGTTAGTAAGTACACCAACCTTATAATTTCCAGCTTCCTTGGTGTTGGGAATCTTCACCAGAAAGCAACCTTAGTATTAATTGTCCACTTCCGAACAAGTCGGAATATCATTGACTTGACTTCTCAACACAGCTCTTAAACAGGGTCCAAGACCCTGATCCTCAAATAACCGACATAAGGCAAAGGATGTCAGAACGGTAATAGATCCGTGCTGAAGTAAACCACTAGCACATTCTCTCTCTAAGAAAACTACATATCACAACCCTTCAACTTAACAGTGCATTTCTGAAGCACTAGCGTGAATCAATCGAGGGCGGTGCAACCTGATGATAACGTGATCTTTTGACTCACAAATAGATCCGAGCACTAATTCTTATAGCACTGACCGAAACCCATCTCCGATAATGCTCAAAATACCAAGTGCCACAGGGAGGGTGTAACTCTAAGCTCTCGTGTGATTAGCGCATCCATAAGTGTGTATAATGACCTTTCCAAAAATATCTCACAACTAAATCCGAACACATTACCAGTGTATAAAACAGAATGTCCAACCGATAAAGTATTTAGCGGAATACAGCTAGGTGTAACTACATTTCCAATCTTACATGACAGAAACGGTTGACACTTGTTGTGTCACGCACCTGTGGAAATCAAACACATTGATTGATGTAGATACGAACTCCAACTTCCTTGACATAAGCGGAAACAGATGACACTTGTCACGCCATAGAATCTATAGAAAATTGACAGCACTGAGGGTGGACTGGGGTTCATAGTCCCAGACATGCCTCCAATTTTCACTTCCAAACACAAATCTGACTAAAATCTTTAATCATGAATTATGATTCAAACTTATCAGCCAAACTGAAGTAACTGACGGCTGACTGATAAGTAAACCCTAAAACTTGGCACACCCGGTGTGCGTACAGATGCAAAACTACTGAACCTAAGAACTAACACACTAACCTGATGGCACTTTCCACCGACCACTTTCTCACTAGCTAGACATACTCGACCACTGTCTGCTGCTATTTGGCGGGAGTGATATTTTAGACTACCATCCTAAACCTCCTAGCAGCATCCCAACCTCAGGGTGCAGCTCATTATGCCCTGAGTCAGCTACCGGTATTCCAATCCGGAAATCACAGACAGTACCGAGCCATAAAACTAGCTAGTACTCGCTAACATCCACCGAACTGATCTTTGTCATAGTCTTGCACTTATTCTGATGTCTTAAAGTTGATATAAAATGTCAACGCTCTTCACCAGGTCATTTTGTCCTTCAAGACATATCTAGTGTCACTTGGTAACTTTGCACCTTCATGTCTGTGTACTTGTTCTACGTATAGGTTTCCTTGCCTCGCGCCAGTACGAAGGGCCAGTTGTTGCGGACTGGGTTGGATTGGACAGAAATATCTTCTTAATAGCCAGGCATACTAAAAACATCATATAACCATATCAAATGGTGCATAATAGAGATGCTAGGCAGCGTTCCCGATGCCGTACCCAAGGATCATTGACCCCCGGTCTTTGGGCGCAAAAAATTGATGCACAGATCTTCTGTACATCTTGTTTCCTTATGTACTTGTCAGAGATCCTGACATCCCTGTATGATGTGAACCTGAGGTCCTGAGACACCCACTCGAACCCAACTTACAAATGCTTGAAAGGTTGGGTGAATTTCGGGACATTTTGAAGTCAAACGAATACCAGGCAAGCCAATGCACTGAGGCAGGCGACCGCCTGACTTCAATACTTAATAAACAGAAGACCAGGCGAGAGCCAGGCGACCAGGAACACAGTTCTAGGTGATCGTCTGACTCCAGACGGCCACTAAACATAAGATAATGAAGTCGTGTTCTTCTTCGAACACAACTCTGACATTTTCAGTGCCTATTGATTCCTTTACTGAACCTAATCTGGTGTAAATACCTAAGGTGATAGTTGTTACTATCATTCCCGAACTTATATTTACAGAACCAACTCAAACCTAAAATCTAGAACTTTACCAAAAAGGACTAAAGTCCTTACACAAATGTCATGCCGACAGACTCTAAAAATCCCAAATAGAAAATAAAACCGAACCTGCAAGTTGATCCCAAATCCTCTCATTGTTGCCTCTACCCCTACCTTTCAATATCAGATCTCAAAGCTAGCGAGTGTTTCCCATAACCTGAAACTTCACAATACAAGAAAGAGCACTACAGAAATGGTTAACTACCCAACCAAAGCAGACAGCAGTATTCCTAAAGGCTCTGTAGTGTAATGTAATGCATGATTACAAATAACCTAAGAAGAAGAGTAGAATTACATCATATCACTCGACAAACACAAATGAGACAAATGGATCACAATCAAATCAGAATTATAACAGAAAACGCCTTCCTAACATTATCCCTGCATGCATGATGTCAGATCCAGATGTCCATGCCCTGATGATCAAATCTATGCAATCCAAAATCACAGAAGAAAATATGAAAAAAAATCCTCATTGAGCATGTTTAGACTGACTGCCTGCAATCCCGCCACTGATTCCAAGGTAGTTCTTGTAAGGTGGGCCCTTCTTACGGAAATATCCTGGAATCAATCAGTGACACAGGCTTTACCCATCCAAACACACCCCTCAGAATTCTGTACTTAGACCAGAGTATGTTCTGATAATCGATCCTAAAAATCATGCTTTGATATGAAGTTGTCACCCCCTCGACCGGCGGAAGCAACAGAATGAGACAGAGAGGGCGATAATGTCAGAAGGGGGCTACTTTGGTGCAGCGGACCTATAACCCAGCCTGATATAATTTTCCCTTGTTCAAGATGTGCCACTAGTTGATGGCCCTCTGGCCATGCCAAAATCCTGCACTTTGAGATAACCATATACATACAAGAATTGCACATTCACAAACATAAAGTTGAGCTCAGCTCAATGCCAGATAGACCAGAAAGGAGCCTTGCCCCTACTAAACTGGGCAAGTACTCCCCGAGTAATATAAAATATCCATACTTATCCATAACACATACCAAACAACAAGGAAACATGGACAATGTGGATTTTCCACTTATGTACTAAAACCAATACTCAAATCATACAAGCAACTGATTAATCATACATGTCTCGTATTGTGATTCATACGACATGCATATATGCATTTACACCTACAGAGCCCGACACACTTGACCACCTCTAGGTCACTGCTGCTGCTACTAACACAAAGGAAAGAGTTAACCGTTAGTAGTTCATAAGTGCTTATCCAGAAATCTCAAGCAGAACAATCTCAATCAAGATCACCCCCGCATAAAACAGAAACCACATCTAGGAGAACTAAGTACCTGAAAGTAAAAATCACAGAATACCTAACGGAGCTACTCCGCAGGTCACTTATCAGAAGCTCCTAAAAATAGTGAAATATAAGGAGGTGAGTCCTCGAGAGGAACTCAGTAAGAGCTTAGGTAAGGGTAACGGTTTTTAAAAGAAAACAACCTTCGAAAAGGAGTTAGAAAACCTGCACAAAAGATTTATACGCACAATATACAAAATAAATATAAAATATTAAATAGAAACACACACAGAAACCCTGTCGTCCCATCGGACGGAAATCTACTCTTCCCGAAGGATGAAAATCCACTCATCCCGAAGGACGGAAATAGATACCCTCTCGAGCTTCAAACCTGCATACCACTAACCTTACCATGTAACTAGCCCCGGAACTCATTAGGCCCCACCCTCGACCCAGAAACTAGCCTCGACTAATCCGATATGCATACTAGCACCCCATAATGCATATAAATAAAGTTGAACCCTTACCTAACAAATTTCCAAATGGCGATACTTTCCCTAAGGCAACCCAATCCGACAACATTCCAGCTGCATTTCCACATAGCCCCAAACACGGAAGTCGCAGCTGAACAACCACACAATAATAAGAAACTGAATTCTCAATTCATGGATCAATATCCAACTAAAAAAGTACTCAAAACCAAGCTCACAGATTTTAGCCAAATATGCCAAATAACTCCAACTAAGTGCAATGTTACCAAATATTCATTTAGCTACAACTAAGCTCGATTCCACTTCAATTTTCATCAATCTTCAACAAATACCAACCCTTATACTCACAATGGAAATTCAGCCAAGTGAAGGACAACATGCCAAGATGAGTTTCTTCAACAATTAACCAACACATTAGGGTTCAAACATAACCCTAGTCCATTCCAAATCCATAAATCATCAAAGATCATCAACCTAGTCCATCATCATCAATTTTGACCAAGTGATGATATTTCAAAGGGAGGAGATCCAATCATCCTCATATCAATTTAGAAGCTCAATTTTATTATCAAATTCAACATAATTTCATAATTCAAGCAAGAACACATCCTCACATCATCCTCCCTAAAATCATCTATATGAAGGCAAACCGTGGAGGGAGTTTCAAGATGAATCTAAGAAATAATTGAGCTTCTAATCATTCTCACAACGCTGTAGAATTATGATTTCATCTCATTTTCATCAAATCAAGAAATCACAAAAATTGCCCTAATCACAAACACCAAATCGGCTATACATGGAGAAGGGAAAAGATGAAGTCCCAAGCATAAAAAGTGTAGATAAGCATCCATAATAAACTTTAGCATCTCCATTTCATGCTAATCTCAAGATCCAAGAGGAAGCTCACAATCCAAGCTCATCATCAAGCTCAAAATAGGCCATGACAAGGAAGAACCATAGAAGAAAGTTTCCTATGACAACAAACTTTCCATGAAATCATGCTTACCTTGAACAAAGATTAAGGAAATTGATGAAGCACCCTTGGTCCAAGAAGAGCTCAAGAAGTTGGCTACCATGGAGGAAAAAGAAGAAGAAGAAGAACAAAATGTTTTGTTCTTCTTTCTTCTTTCTTCTTTCTTTCCTTTTCTTTTCTTTTTATCCGATTTTCTATTCTTCTTTTATTTTTATTTTTCTATTCTCTTCTTTCTATTATTGATATCATATTGAATAACTAGGTGACACATGTCCCACTTCTATCACCATTTCATTTCCTTCTTTCCTTCCTCTTTTACGTTTTTTCCTCTTCTTTTTCTTTCTTACTACTTCACTTTTCTTTCAATTTTCTTAATTCCAATCATAAAGTAAACCCCCCTTATCTCTCCATATAT
Organism: Daphne laureola; assembly: GCA_038382905.1. Classification (NCBI taxonomy): domain Eukaryota; kingdom Viridiplantae; phylum Streptophyta; class Magnoliopsida; order Malvales; family Thymelaeaceae; genus Daphne; species Daphne laureola. The sequence continues at coordinate 7,301 of JBBYHH010298137.1, forward strand.
TATTTCCTACCACAATAATTTCCCATCCTACTTTTTCAAGTTTTCATAATAAGTGGACACTTGTCCACTTTTGTCAAAAAGTAATACTTTTCAAAATATCTCTCTTTTATTTCATATCTTAACATTATAATCCAAAATAATATTTCCTTATACCCCCTTAATTAGTGCCACTTACCTTTCCCATTTAATATCCATTTTCATCTAATTTTTTCAAAATGACCATTTTATCATTCGAACCAAAATTTTGCAAAATAGCTCAGAATTCACATTTTGACATCAGGATGTGAAATATCATGAAAAGAAACCTCAAAGGAGTCCTGAGATTTCCATAAAATGTGTCCTACATGTTTAAAACAATGCCCCGGTAATACAAAATCTGACTCCCGAATAAAATATTCAGAAAAATTACCAACATCCTAGGTTAGTCTCTAACAAAATAAGCACTAAGGTTATTTTCTGGTAAAGATTCCCAGCACCGAGGAAGCTGGGGATTATAGGGTGGGTTTTTCTACCACCCTCCTATTCTAAATTCGCGAGTCAGAATTTTGGAGTATGCAATTACGGAGTGCAGCTCCACAGCTTGTCTTGGGAAGGATAAGTTATTCGGGGTTAAGTCTGGTTAAGTTTGTACGGAAGAACAAGAGTAAATCTTCTGGGAGCTGTTGGTTACCATCAAGGGAGAGGTTCCGAGGTATTCTACTATAGCTTCATTCTGTATTGGGTCAAACTACACATATGTTCTAGTTTGGGGTCAGACTATGGTACTACATCCCGGAGTTCTGTCTTGTGATAGATCTGCCCCAAAAATTCATTCCATATCAGTTCTATCCCATGATATACCAATAAGGTGATCTGATTCTGTCTGATATATGAGTCCATTAACCTCTGGATGCTTCGAAGATGTGCGTTAAACTTGGTTAAAGAGATTCATTCCCCAAAATGAGTTGGAGGATTGACATAACTCATGTCAGCGGTTTGTCAAGGATTGACGAACCACTAACACATCACAATTAAGGTTTGACATTACACGTGTCTGTGGTTTGTCAGTGAGTGTGGTTGTCGCGCAAAATCTATTGCCAACAAAGGCAACTTCATAGTTCACATTCCAGATATGAAATACATCAGTTTAGTGATGTTCTACATGCACAAGTTAGGATTAGAGATCGTTGAGGCAACCCGGTGCGAATTGCCAATGTTGGTTTGTGGACATAACACTTTTCGAGATAACTTCGGTATTTTTGGTTTTCTGACACTCTGAGATTCGGAGTCTAAAGATACGTGGTGCGTTGGGATTCGTTTTGTCTTGTGAAACCACATGGGAGTTTGAAGTCCATTCCGTCTGGCCGTGGTCCACATTATATGGTCTTTCGGGAGGCATCTGCGGCACACGACCCATCACAGCACACACATCTTTATATGATTGATCTGTTCTAAGTATGCATTGTGGGACCATAACCCACAGGGTTTAGGATTTGGGCCATCCTATTTGGTACTTTTATAGTGGATTTTCATGCCTGCAATTCAGGCATTTGGTCATTTTAGTGCTGCTGTTTGTTATTCCGCCATTCTGATTATCTAGGAGTCATAGTGGCACGCATTCACTTGGTGATACTATTTAGGTGATCTGTAGTTTGAAATCCGGTTACCTGCTATTTGTTCTATATTACACCATTCAAGTGTTCTATACTGTGATGCACCTGCCAGGTGTTTTGTTCTGCATCACACTAGTCAATTATCCCGACGATAGTTCAAGTTTCTAATCTATTTTGGGTATTTGTATGATTTAGCGGTTATGCCTAAGTTATCCGGCATGTTCTACATTGGTAAGTTCGAGGAGAACTTCTGAGACTCAATTCTGACCACTCAGAAGTAATTAGTCCGCAGCATCGAACCTCATCATAATGAGTTATCGGTTTCTTTTCTGTGTTGAGGATTTGTCTGAAGTTTCTGCTAACAATCAGTTCCCCAGGTAAGTACTTAGGAATCATTTCATTCTTCTTAACTTGTGATTTGAGCCTCGGTAAGAGTGTTCAGAGATATTTCTGATATTGAGGATACTCTCGGAGAACCAAGAGTCCTAAGGAGGAGAGGATGTTACACTCCACCCCAGGACGTTGGTAATTTTTCTGAATATTTTATTTAGGGGCCGGACTCTGTTAGTGCTTTGACTCCATTTTTAACGTGTGAGGCACGTTTGCTGTTAAGTACCATGTCTCGGGACTTCATTCGAGACTCATTTCCATGCGATTTTATATTTTGGATTTGGTACGTGAATCCCTTGCCATTTCACCAAAATTCACTTTGGATGGAAAAATGATCATTTTGGAAAAATTGAAAAAATTTGAAATTATGTTGGACACATAAAGTGGTCCCATTCTTGAAGGATAAATAAGGATGGGATATTTTAAGTTATGTTATGATATTATAAATATCATTTTGTAAGATAAGTATATTATATGTAAGTGGAGTACACATGTCAAAAAATGGTTGTATATTTGTGATGGGAATTAATATTTTGTGATGGAAGTACATTTGTGGTAGGAATAATTGATGGAGTAAAAAGGTGCGATTTATTTATATTTAAATTGGAAAAGGAAGTGAATTAGTATGGAATTAAAAAGAAAGAAAATGGAAGAGATATTTATTAAGGGGATAAATATGAATTAGAAAGAGGAAAGAAGAGAAAGAACAAAAAACGTGTTATTCTTCTTCCTCTTCCTCCTCTTAGCCAAAACTTGAAGCTCTTCATCGGCAATATGTGCTTCATCAATTTTCACCATTTTTGGTTGAGGAAAAGCTTGAATCATTGCTAATTTGTTGAGGTAAGAAGGTTTTCTCCATATTTTCTTCCTCTCTTAGCCGATTTCTTCATTTTGGGTGAGGTAGGACTTGAACCATTTTCTTGAATCATGAAGATTGACTTGAAATTGAGTTCTCAAAGTGTTGCATGGAAGCATAGCAACACTTTTTGTGCTTGGCCCTTCATCTCTTCTTCCTTCCTTCATTCCGATTTTACCATGTTGTGAGTAGGGTATTTTTGGGATCTCTCTTGTTTGATGAAGATGAGGTGAAATTATGATTCTAAAGTGTTGTGAGGATGATAAATAGCTCAATTCTTCCTTGAGTTGTCTTGGAAATTCCCTCTTTTGTCTACTCTTGAAATGGATGAATTTTAAGGGAGAACTTTGAAGGAATGTGTTCTTTGTTGAATTGTGAAATTGTGTTGATTTGATGATGGAATTGAGCATTTAAATTCATATGAGGATGATTAGGTCACTCTCATTTGAAAGTTCATGTTTGGCCGAAATTCATGGGTGAAGAACTAAGATTGGTATTCATTGTTAAATGTTGGAATTAAGTTGAATTAGGAATGAAATGGAGTTCCTAAATTGTTGTATAGAATTTTGACAACATTTTGATTAATTGGTCACGCCTTCTGCATGCGCCTTCTACACCCGACCTGTCAGAACGGACTGACTAAACAAAGTCAATCACCTTGTTAGGCCCTGTTGCCGCAATTCCATCAAATACAATCCCGCGCGTGCAATAGCAAATAAACAACCACTACGCAACGAAAAATAAATCCGAACACAAATCAAACAACTAAAGAATGCAGGATGACACATAAATCATTCAATTACTTTATATCACTCGGGGAAGGGTCATCCACAAAACCAGACACTCGAAAAGGGTATCGACATCGGGGTCCTCACACGCAAATGCACTCAGGGCATCAAAGTTTTATTCTGTCAGTAGCTGCTCTACCTACCATCGGTAGTGAAGCCACTCCTCCTCAAAGCTCTGGGCACCAGTATCAGCCTGGCTGCGTAGCTCCAACACCTTTTCCTCGATCCGGGTGAGCCTGGCAGGCAAGGCAGCCTTCACATTGATGGAGAATGAAGGACCCTCCCTAAGGGAGGGGGGAAGCCCTAACAACCCCTCTACATCTACCAAGGCCCGGTAGGCCATGGTGGCATCATCCGACGCATCCAGAAGTGCCTTGGCCGCACTGTCACCAGCCTGCTACGCGACGAGGACACATGCCTCCGTCTGCCTCACCGCCATCACAGCCTCCACCCGAGCCGCCTCTGCTACCACCCACACCCCAGCCAATGCCTTAATGAGAATGCCATTCTCTATGTCCTGCTGCATGATTACGCCAGCCTACTGAAATAAACACCCCTTGAACTTATTCAAGAGATCGTTCTTCTGAAGCTCCACTAGCAGCAACCCCTCTCGTTCCTCATTGCGGATGGCACACCACTTTTCTAATTCTTCAACACGGTGTGCCAGTCTCTGATTCTCAGCCCTCAGCTGCGCACACTCAGCATCCGTCCTCTATAAATCCTGCGCTTAGGCAGCATCGCGTGAGTTAGCAAATTTAAGAAACTCATTGAACTCCTCTGTCCCCGCATAGCTCCTTACCGCAGACTGTAAGAAGTTCGAGTCAATAAAACATTGAAGCAAAAACATTCAAATAAATCTCTGTTTGCACAACTCCTACCCTCAACTGCAGGGACACGGCATCACAAAAGTGCTACCCAGGAGGCTCAAAGACCGCCGTAGAAGCTCACGGGGGTGGGGCATGCGGAGGCTCTTCAGGCAACTCACCAACATCTTCTCCCTGCCTTCCAGCAGCGAAGAGTCATTAGACAGTAGGAAAACAGGGTCTCATACCTCTGCAATATCACGCCCCTCCGCATAAAATGTCTCTAGCCTCTTGGCCTCTCACGTACTAATGAAGGAAGAAGGGACCGAAAAATGGCTGGGCTCGCGAGACCTCGTGTTACACCCGCTAAAGTCCGGTAGGGTTTTCCGGCATTAAAAGGATCGAGACGGTGGTAAAATTAATTCCGTTAATACAAGGTACGTCTGAGATTAATTAATTGTGTGTTTAATTTTAAGATTTGTGGGTACTGTTCGGGTAAACTCGTATTAGGGTTTAAGTTGGTAGTTGTTGTGCGGGTACTTTCGCGTTAGGGTTTAGGTTTGAAGGGTCATGTCGAGCGTAGTTCGGTCGGTCAAAGGTAGGTCGGATTCGGCACGGGTGTAGGAAGGTTCTACGCACGGTGAAGTAGGGTTGTGGCTGACGAAGGAAGTCGGGAATGGAAGGTGGCAAGGAGGGGCGGGGTGGCGGCGCCGCATGAAACGCCGCGGGTGCGCCGCGATGCAAGGAGGGAGGCAGCGACACGCCGCGAAGGACACCACACGGAACGCCGCGCTGGACGCCGCGTGGAATGGAGGGAGGCAGGG
>JBBYHH010298247.1:0-12552 GCA_038382905.1 Daphne laureola
TTGTTTATTTATCATGTTGGCCAAAAATGATGGAGGATAAATCATGCTTAAGTTGGTTAAATCTTGGTTAAGAAATGATTTTAGTATGTTGGTTTTGATGGATTAAGGTTGTTGGTTGATTTGGAAAATCATTTTTGGAAAAGTTTTGTCAAAATTGAAAGTTGAAGGTTGAGTTCAGTTTCTGGCTGAAACTTGGGGACTATTTTGGTGATGACTTGGTTGGTAAATGATGGTTTAAATGGTGTTTGAATGAAGAAAATAAAGTTTAAGGGCTAAAGTAGCAAGTTGGTTAAAGTTTGGGATTGATTTGGAAAGAATCCAAAAATTCTAGGTTAAAACTGAAACTAATTGGAGTTTTGGTATATTTGGTGATTAATGGGTTAAGTGTCATTTTATGGAGTTAATTGGTAATTTCATAAAGGAAATAAAGGTTAAGTATAAAAAATGACACTTTTGCAAAGTTTAGGGTGGATTTGAACAAAGGCTGAAAGTTTTGGCCTTGGATAGAAATTCTGGAATTTTCGGTGATTAATTGGAGTATTTAATTGTTTAAGTTGAAAAAGTTGACAAAAATGAAATTTTTGCAACTTTATAAAAGTTTTGGGCTAAATTGCACATTTGGTGAAAGTTTGGATAATTGTGTGCAATTTAGTCAAGGTTAGAAGAAAATTCATTAAGTAGGTGAATAGTAAAGAATAAAGTAACTTTTTGTGTAACTTTTGGCATTTAGTGAAATTATGGGCCAAAATTGTAAGTTCCTAAAAAGGTTAGGGACTAAAGGTTTGATTATGAGGTTTATGGGAAATAAGTTACAATTTAAGAATAAAGTGTAAAAGAGTTGATTTTTAAAGTAAAAAAGTTAACTATGCTTGGTTAAGGTTAAACATGAACTTTTGTATAAAGTCCAAGGATAAAAGCTAAGGAAAATTGATAAAATTTACTAAGTGATGGAATTTATTTCTAAAACTAAGTTTCTACATGTTTGGCTATCGGGATAGGTTCCGGTGGTGCGGGATTAATCTGCGAAACTTTTACGGGCCCATCGGGATCTGTCATTCCAGGTAAGGGAATTAACTTTCTTAATATCCATTATCGATTTTTCTTATGCATATTAGGCTAGTTAATGGCTAGTAATCAGGTCGAGGGTAGGGCCCAATGACTCCCGGGGGATGGTACTAGTTACACGGTAAGGTTAGTAGTATGTAGGTACTTTGGTTTCTGGCTGCGCTAACATTTTATGTTACGCGCTTTTTGTGTTGCCCCTCGCTTGTATCATTTTGATCAGGTTATTACTTACGACACTTGTGATATGTGGGGAACGTACGCCTCTTCACTGGTACCATGTGCATTTTAGTAGCATCTATGTATATGCATTGTATTGAGACCCGGCATGGCGACGGCCGCCCGAGGTTTGTCGTAAGTATTAGCCAGGCTTTTGGATCGGATTATGCTGCCAGATTTTGTGATCAGTCCTTCGGGACATATGTTTATGCTAACATTTTCTGCAGATTCAGCATTTTTATCTACTACTCTTACCGACCCTTACTGAGTACCTTTCGAAGACTCACCCCCTATATTACTCTTTTCAGGAGCTTCCGAGCAGCAGCCAGCCAGTTAGTCCGTTTGGCTGGCCATACTTTTGATTATCGCGGGTAATCATTGCTCCTTTATGGGATTTGGTTTAAGGATCGGGGGTAGTCTCGATAAGGTCAGATTTAGTTAAGGAACTCGGATTAACTTATGTTTAACTTTGTTAGTATGTTTTAGCATCAGCGGAACCTTGCGGGATTACTGGGGTTTGACTCGACTGACCCCGCATGCAAGTACGTTTCTGGATTTTGTGTAGTTACGGCTTTGTAGGGTCAGCATGCATACATTTACATCAGACGACTATATTATTTTGATACACCACAGAACTACACACCCAACGAAGTGGGTGGTAGTTCTGATGTAATGTATATGGTTATTTATTTTGGTAAACGTGCGATATTCTGTGAAAACTACTAACGTGTTTTCGGGTGCAGGTTTAGGCATTAAGAGATTAGAACGTCTTAAACCTAAGTAACGCGTTAGAAACAATAAGTTCAGAAAAAGTTTAAAATTGGCCGGGTTTTGGGTTCCACAAACCAAAGTAAAATTTCATTCCGTCATTACCGCCACCTTCCGGCACCGTTCCTGACGCTTCCGCACATGCCGGCCGGGGAGGGGAGGTGATAATCCAGAGGGACGTGATGGTTCTGTTATCGTCCGAAGGGATGCCTGTATTGCATATCATATCATTTTACATATCATTATCCATGCGATATTTAGGTTGTATATATTGTTTAGAACATCCCACACTAACCTTTTATGTAGGTTGGCTCTTTAAAACCATTACCCTTACCTAAGACCTTACTGAGTTCCTCTCGAGGACTCACCCCTTTATGATTAATGTTTTTCAGGAGCTTCTGATAAGTAACCTGCAGAATGGTTCTGTTAGGTTTTCAATGATTTGTGATTTCAGGTATATGTATTGCTCCTTTATGTGATTTTAGTTCTATTTATGGGGGTGATCTCGATTGACAGTAGGTCTATATGAGGATTATGGGTGAGCACTTATGAAACTACTAACGGTTAACTCATTTATTTGTGTTAGCAGCAGCAGTAGTGACTTGGAAGTGGTCAAGTGTGTCAGGCTCTGTAGGTTTAGATGCATATGCACATGTTGCATGAATCACAATTTAACACTTATATGATTGATGAGTTGCTTACATGATTTGAAATTATGGCAGTCATGTTTAAGTGTCAAATCATCTATCGTCCATGGTTTCCTTGATGCTTAGTATGCTATGAATATGTTATTTTACTTGGGGAGTCCTTGCCCAGTGTAGTAGGGGTAAGGCTCCTTTCTGGTGTATCTGTTGTTGACCGGAGCTCAACTTTGTGCTGCATAAATGTGTGTTTCTATGTATGTATTTGTGATTTTAGATTTGAAGTACAATCACATGCACGTGAACTTTGTAAAAGTGGAATTTGATTAGCACACACCCCTAGTTCCGCAAATGGGTTTTAAAGTGTGTTCCAACCAAGGGAACACCTGGAGTAAGCTTGGGAGTAAAGCAATAACGGACCTGGTTATGGGCACTGCTGCACCAAAGAGGCCCCCGCCTGACGTCGCCGCTCCTTCGTGCCCCGCACCGCCCGCTTTCGCCTGCCCAGGTGAGGGGGGTGACACTATCCAACCTTCCCTCAAAATTCCTTCTTAAGTCTAAATGCTCACTCATTCGACAAAGAGCTGGAGGCTATCAAATTCTTCTCTAAACCTTCACCACACCCTAAGACAACTACTTACACCGTTACATGTCCGGGCTCATTACGGTCAGCCCAATCAATCCTAATCAATCCTAATCAAAGCCTAATAAGCCAATAAGCCCAAGGACCAGTCAAGCCCAATAAGCCAACCAAGCCTAATAGGCACATGAAGCTGACTTAGTTACAGTCAACAAGTCAAACCATATCCCTCACTCAAAATCGCTCTATGTCAAAATCTGAAGGAGGTCACCATTCTCAAAACCGTTGAGCATAACCCGAACGTTCGCCAAATCCCAGATGACCCAACACCTCAGTCGTTAATAAGGCCTTTTAGCAGGGATCATCCACCCATCAATGCATTCCGTACGAGTTAAGTGCACCAATGGTCCGTTAACTTTAATTCTTGTATTGTCGTAGTCATGTTTTAAGATTTTGTATGATTAGGTCCCGTTTTAAAAGATGTTCTTCATTCATGGTCTTTTTTCTAAATTGTTTACAAGTCTACCCTTTTGAACAAATGGTACAATAACATTTATGGTTTGAATTTTTCTTATCACTCTATTCAAACCCTAAAGTTTTAAATAATTTACAAACTCCCACTCCTCCCTCTTCCTTCACCATCACAGCCAACCACCATCCTTACATCCAACCTTCCTCAACCCAACCACCCCAGCCTCCCTCTAGCTCATTGTTCTCCCAGATGCGAGGGTCTCTCTCATCCATGTTCTCCAGTTCTTGAAAGCTCCATGAATACATCAGCCCCACTATAACGTACTACCTTCATTCCAAAATGTTTTAAATGTTTGACTTTTGATGTTGTGTTTGACTCAAATTATTATTAGGAAGAACTTGTTAAAAAAATTATATTTAGAAATCAGAAACATTGAATTATCATTTTCATATAAATTATTTAATTTTTTACATCAAAAAGTTGAAAAAGAAAAATTATAGATTAAATACTGAAAATGAAATGTTCAAACCTTTTTGGGATGTAGGGAGTATATATTAATTCCTAGCTAATTAAGTTCATCATTAGTCTACCTTTTAAAATGGCCGCTTGTTGTTCTTCTTTATTTCAGGACCAAGAATTTTTTTGAATAATATCAAAGGTCTTTGGGGATTAATCTACCTGATTATTATTTTATTAAATTCACAAATTCAGCCAGACCCCTCTAGGAACTTCCCCCAATAACATGCTTGCTTGATTAAAGGAGCTACCCATAAGGCATTGATGAAATTGGCTAAATTCCGCCAAACCATTTGAGATCTGAACCTCGCGATGACTGAAGTTGAACCACTTTATCCATCGAGTACTGTTTGAGGAAATCCTAGATCACACCAGCACCCGTACAAGGGTTTTTACCCGGAAAAGGTTGGTGCCGGCTTGCTCAGATCTGGACCAACTGTTGCCAGACTGGCACCAACTCCTCCAAATGCCAAAGAACACCCCGATGGCTCCCTATCAATGAACAAAACCTGCCAGATTCGGCCTCGCATTGACTGTTGTTGCACGCTGGATCCAGCACCACAAGGGGAGGCCAACACCAAAATTAATCATTACTTCTGCCATCATCTGCGGTCATCCATTGCCCATCAACCCATATGTTCTCCATATTATGTGCTCCCTTGTGAACTGTGAATTGCTCTCAGATCGATTCAAGCAGCCGTATGGGTTTGTCAAAACTTTATAACCTTAGGATCTAAAGAGAGTAATAAATAAAAGCTCATACCATAAATGTTATTATACCATTTTTTTAAAAGGCTAAACTTGTAAAAGGTTTAGAAAAAGAACTACAAATGAAAAACATCTTTTAAAATGGGACATTAATAATACAAACTATTAAAACATGATTACGATGGTTAAAAATTAAATTTAAGGGATCATAGGCGCACTTCACCCCATTCTATACCTTCAAGAGTAGAACGGTCTCTGACATGCATAGATTCTCTTATCAGCTATAAGGACAAAAGAACATTCAGAATGCAAACTTTCTATCCTTCAGATATTACTAATTTACCCCTTAGAAGTTGTTCCTGTAAATACCCAAGTCATTTCTATTGTTCAAGGGCAAAAAGAATGAAACAATCCCTCAATTTTCTGCATTTTCATGATTCAGCCATCAAACTTTCAAACATGCCGATTAACCCATTGAATTTTTAAAACCAATTTAGCCACCACTTCTGATTTCTGACGATGTTGCAGGGGGAAAATGACGCGGATTGAGCAAAAAATTAAACCTCAAGTGTCTTTAGCTGTTCAATTAAAGAGAATTCACACACGTTAAAAGAAATTACACGATTTTCTCCTTACCCTAACCACGCTCTAACTTCTCGGAGGCATTCTTTTAATGTGTTATTTTTAATTAGGCAGTTAAATACAGTTTACGTTTAACTTCATGTTCACTCCACGTCGTTCTTCCATGTGAAAAATCATCAAAAATCAGACGCTATGATTAAATTGATACAATTTTGAAAACTCAGTGGTCTAATTGACATGTTAGAAAATTTGATGACCAAATCGTGACAACTCAGAAAATTGTGAGGTTTTTGCATGCTTTTTACCATTGTTAAAGTATCTTATCACTACTCTTTCTCCTCACTCTCTATTCACCAATATTGACTCGAGTGTGGAAGTGTCTAATGCTAGGTAGTGAGGTAGTGACCCTTCAACTTTGTAAGTTTGTACAGTTTAGTCCTTATAGTTTTATTTTTGAATTTTTGTTTTTTGTATTATCCTTAACTTGATTCAAACGAAAAGTTGTATTCGTTAAAAAAGTGAACCATAGTCTTTTTTTTTTTTAGGAAAGGGGGGAGCACACTGCCCTGTCATTCATATATATAAAATCCAAATGGCACTTACAAGGATAATTCACCAAAATAACGGCCTAAAGTCACTAAACTACCCAACGGCTTAACAAAAAGAGCTCAGCTGAGAAGGCTAGGGGCCTAGGAAGAACAGATGACAGGCTATACAAAATGTACCTGAACAGAAAGATACCGCTAACTTAGTTACAAAATTACAAGTCATTATGAATAAAATATATCTGCTAAGAGAATTTTGTTCTTCCTTTGAACCATTTGGGCAGCTAGCATAATAATCATTGATGGCTCTCTGAATTTCCTTTGGAATCTTTGAGTATTCCTTTCCTGCCAGATAATATAGACCAGAGCTGCTAGGAGACTATGTCGAAGTTTGGATTTCTGAGAGTTACCTTTGGCCACTTTCTTCATCCATGCGCAGAGGTGAGTCTAGCTGTATGGAGGGAATTGAAGGCTAACTAATTTGAAGTCCTTCCTAATGACCGTTGTTGAATAAGAGCATCGAAAGAACAGATGGTTCCTGGTTTCCAACTGATGTTTACAGAGGATACATGCTTGATCAACTAATGGGTTCCAAGCAGCTAACTTGTCAGAGGTTGATAGAGCATTTAAGGCACATAGCCATGTTATGAGGGAGGTTTTGGGCATATGAAGCGATCCCCAGACAGTCTTCTTCCACGGGACTGGTTCATAATTTTCTATGACATGTAGGTAGGCTTCTTTCATGGGGGATCTGGGGAGCTACATGATATGACCTTTATGGAAGAAATCTTGAAAGTATTCTCTTATATTGAATAAGGCCTTGATGGAAGCAGATGCATCCTTAGGCTTCTCCATTGACCAAAAGAGGGAAGGTTTGAAATAGTAGGTATGGACCCATTTAACCCACATGCTCTCCTTGTCTGAGAGGAGCCGCCATATTTTCTTTCCTTCGAATGCAAGGTTCCACCCGACGAAGGCATAAATACCTAGCCCTCCTTGTCCTTTTGGACTGCATACTTTCTTCCAGGAAATCGGGGCTTTGCGTGATTCTAGAGAACCACTCCACATGAAGCTTCTACATCATTGTTCAATATACTCAAGAACACCTTTAGGGATGGGAAAGATGAAAGACCAGTAGTTCTGAATACTGAAAGTAACTGATTTGATAAGCTGAAGTCTTCCAGCATAAGTTAGGAATTTGACTGACTAACTTTTGAGAGATTCCAAAATCTTATCTATCAAGGGTTGACACTGCTTGACTGATAATCTTGAGCTATGAAGGGGAACTCCCAGATATTTCATTGGAAGATTAGCTTTTTGGATACCCAGAATGTGAATAATTGAGGTAGCCTTTCGATGATCCACTCCTGCTAAGTAGGCTTGGCTCTTTTGGACATTAATATGGAGACCTGATACAGCAGAGAAATGGAGGAGAGCTGTCCTAATTCCATTTGCCGATTCCACAGAGGCTCGGGCAAAAATAAGGAGATCATCAGCAAACATTAGATGAGAAATGCTTAAGGGTTTGCATCTCGGATGATATATGATGTACCAGGAGCTATACATACTTTTTAGGAGCCTTGAGAAGTAATCTATTACAATTACAAAAAGGTAGGAGGAGATTGGGTCACCTTGTCTGATTCATTTTTTACCTTGAAAAAATTTGTTGAGAGTTCCATTGATATTGATAGTGTACAATGGGGAGGAAACACAAGCCATAATGATAAGAACAATCTGAGGGGGGAAACTGATTTGAATGAGAAGCCTCTGTAGGAAAGTCCAGGAGACAGAATCATATGCCTTCCTGATATCCACATTGATTGTCATTCTAGGGGAAATTTGTTTCTTGGAGTATCCTCTGATTATTTCCTGGGTGAGACAGACACTATCCACAATCTGATGCCCTTTAACAAACCCTGTCTGAGCTTAGTTGATGATTTTTGGCATGTTTTTTTGAAGTCTGATGGCTAAGGCTTTGGATAGTATTTTATAGATCACATTGCAGCAGGATATTGGTCTGAAATCTACTGCAGCTGAGGCATTGAAATTCTTAGGGATTAGGTGAATGGTAGTTGCTCCAAGATCTCTAGGGATTTGCTTCTTGTGTATACAGAACTGAATGGCATCTACAATTTCTTGACCCACAAGCTGCCACTAATTTTGATAAAACAAGGTGGAGAAGCCATCAGGACCAGGAGCTTTCTTGGGGCTCATGGAGAAGAGAGCTGATGTTAGTTCTTCTTTGGAAATTGGGGTACTGAGGGTGGCTATATCTTCGGTTGAGAGAAGGGTGCCACAGATTGTGACATTATTACATGGATAAGTGGATTGGATATTCTCAGGAGCCAGAAGATCTTGATAGAAATGGATGAACTCATCTGAAATTTCCTCCTAAGTAATAATGTTCTGCCGTTGCTGATTTTTTAGAAGGGATATGTTTTTCCTCACCTGTTTTTCCTTCATTCTTGCATGGAAGAAGGATGTATTATCATCCCCTAGTGTTGCCCAGTCACATGCAGATTTTTTAGCATAGTAAGCCTCTTCCCACTATTTAAGATCCAACAAATACCTTCTCACCCTTTTTTCCTCTCTAATAGTACTAGGATTGAGGGGGCTCATTTGGAGTTGCTTTGCGATAGCTTGGAACCTGCCCTCAGCTTGCAAGACTCAGCCATAGATATCACCAAAGAACTGATGGTTGAAAACTTTGAAGACTTTCTTTAATCTTTGGAGCTTTAAGATGATTGTCCTAACTGGGTTAGAGGGATCCACTGGTTCAGTCCAAGATGTTTGAACCACTTCAGACAATTTTGGATGCATACACCACATGTTCTGAAATCTAAATGGAGGCCTTCTGCTAGCTACATTTAGATGGAAGTGAATGAAGGTAAGGGTATGATCAGAGAGGGGAAGCTTAATGAATTCACCTCTGGTCTGTCGGAAAGAAGAGTGCCATGCTACATTTCCCATCACCCTATCAAGTTTATAGCATACTCTGTGGGCAGGTTCTTGGTGGTTGTTCCAAGTAAAAAATGCTCCTAAGCTTGGAAGATCATAAAAACCAGCTTGGTTGCATAAATGGGAGAGACCAGCTGCATGGAGATCAGGTTGGCCTGATGAGATCATTTTTTCCTCACTGTTCAGGACTTCATTGAAGTCTCCTATGATTAGCCAGGGGAGTAGCTGAGAAACACCATACTGGTGGATTTAGTTCCAAGCCACTGTCCTATCTGATGCATTATTTGAGGCATATACAATTGTAAAACAGATTACCCATTTCTCCAGTAGTTGTTCAACTTGAATGTGTACAAATTGTTCTTCCAGTTGAATAACTGATACCTGAAGAATGGAGGGATCCCAGAATATCCATATACACCCATTAGAAGCTTTTTAATAATTATTGATGAATTTTCAAGGACCAAAGATGTCCTTTGCTATCTTCATAAAATTATTTCTCTTAACTCTGGTTTCTAGTAGTGTATAGAGATGAATATCATTTTTTTTGAGGATTTTCTTGACTGCCTTTTTCTTGGTATTGCTATTTACCCCCCTAACATTCCAAATGATCCACATCAATAAGGAATGGGGAAGAGGTCTGAAGTATGTGTAGGTAATTATCCTAGTTTAGAAAAGAAACTAGGAGATGCCAATTCTATGTAAAGGGGCCTTGGAGGGGAGTATGGGATGGTGATAGGTTGTGTCTGTGTATCTCGGGTCTAATTAACAGGCTTACTTCTCTGCTTCCTCTGGACTATTTGGAATGCTTCTTCTTTAACTTCATGTTACTGGTTTTGTATTTTGGAGGGTGGTGGAGGCTGGGGGGGTTAACTTGATTGTTCTTCTTCTTGTACTGATGGTTGGGATTACAGTCCGCCAGTGTATGGCCCCATTTATGGCAGCTAGAGAAGGGGGTTGGATTCCATTTGAAAGTGATCATTTGCAGAAAGGTACCTTCAGAGGTATGATACTTGATTACTTCTGGCGGGTTGGAGGGGGTGTGGAGATTGACTAGGACTCTGGCATAATCCAATCTGGTCCTTTGAATTGTTGGGAGGTCAGCCATGATTGGTTCCCCAATTGAGCTTACCAATTTGCTAATCAGCTTGGGTGTCTACAGGTCCATTCTGAGGTCAGGCAGATGCGCCCAAATAGGATGGCAAGTGAACAACAGCTTGCTCACTCTCATGCTAGGCTCGAACCTCTTGAGCATCAATGGCTTATCAAATATTAAATAAGTCAGGGCCTCATATATTTTGCTCATATCTTCATGTGAAGCAAACGTGAAGAGGAACACTCCATTTTGTTTCACAATTGTGGGAGGTGCAATGTCTTTCCATCTGGCCTTGATAAATTTGTCAATATTTAACCAGGACACCTCTGTTCCACTCACACAACCGATCAGGGTATGTTTCCAAAAGTTTGAACCATCATCCAATTCTTCATCAGAGAAGTTAATTGCATTTACTCCTGCCACTGAGGGATCAAAATTTAAAGAGAAATTAGGGTTTTGACTAACCTTGATGCTCTCATTTTGTATCTGGGCTTCCAAGTACTCCAAGGTAACGGTGTCTCACCAGCATTTAGCTGGGGGTGGGTTTGTTGATGTTGAGGTTGGGGGAACTTTGGGGGCGTTCGATGTAGAGGCTGGAATAGTTGAATTGAGAGGGCGATCGAGCATTTCTGAAGGCTCATCTAGTTCTGAATCCTCGTAATTGGAGAGTGCTTGTTCCTCATCTTCAGAGACTTGTTTTGTTTCATTCTTGGGTGACCTCTGGGCTTGGCGACCTTGGTGCTTGCGGCTGCTTTGCCGGACCTTGCCATCCACGCGGACATCAGCTGCGGCATCCAGGAGCCTTGCTCCCACTGGTGAGTTGGTCTCGATCAAAATCTAGAGATGGAACAGAGCTTTCTCACTCCTCTCTCACTAGGTTGTAATTTTCTAAACCATGGTCTTTGTTAGTTTGTAATAAACAAGTTTTACCGAAAAAATCAGATTTTGTTTACGTAAAAAATGATTTAGGATTTTTATGTATGTTTGGTCCATCTGAGTTACAAAAGCGTTCGCCCAACACCGTTTTTTAACAGATGAAGGCGGTTTATTGTCGCCGAAACGTGGTTTATTCGCGGCCCTGCAAATCGGCAGCTCTGTTTTGAATCAAATCGTGATAGCCTTCCCCAGAACGGCGTCAACTAATAACGGCGTCAACTTTGTTTTATGTCATCAATTAACGGATGGAAATGGAAAGGGAAATTAAGTTAATGAAAACTTTATGTTATGAAATTTATGCATGAACAACTTTGAATTAGGCAAGAACAAGTTAGAAATCCATGTGTTATCAGTAAAATGAAAAATGTATCATTTCGCTGTAATTAAGGAGTATATGTATTTCATGCAAAAAATACAAAAAAAACAAGGAGTATTAGTAAAAGGAGTATTAAGTTTAATCCTTATACTTTTGTTTGGGTCATTTTTTGTGTATTATTGTTAATTTGATGCAAACGGAAAAAGTGAATCATTCTCATTGTGATTTTGTTCCTTGGAAAAAATGATTTAGGAGTTTTTATTTATGTCATTTTTCTTGTTAATTATTCTTAAATTAGTTATTTTTATGTACCCATATCCTCCATGGTGATTATTTTTATTATGAATTAATGGCTGGAAAGAGAAATTAAGTTAATGAAATACTTCTGTTATGAATTTTGTGCATGAACAACTTTGGATTAGATAATAACAACTTTAGAATGGAAAAACAACTTTACGATGCCTCGAAAACGACATCAGTCACAGCTGAGCACCAGCTATTAATATCCTCTGTCTACCACACCTCAGAAGCCGTATATTTGGACTTCCATTATGCTCGTGATATTCCGTTGTACCGGTTCCCAGCTTCTTTATTCACCCACACAAGTGTCATGCGATTGGCCCTAAACAATATATCTATTCCCTTTCCTCAAAATGTTGACCTCCTATGCTAGAAGATCTTTTCCTGGTATTTCCCTTTAAGTTTCTGTGAATGATATTGAGAAATGAGTACTTATCTTGTTCATTGTGATTAATTGTTTGGTTTTATGATTAATTGTTTGCTTTCCTCTTTTCATGCAACATAGCCTGTTCTACAGTGGTGGTTCCAGGGAACAAAGGCTTGCTCTGTTAGAAGAAGCTAGGAACATGGGATACGTTGAGGCGACTTACGTTCTGGGAATCATGTATCTCTGCCAAATGCCTTCACGAGTGAAGGAAGATGTGCAATTGCTTGAGGCTGTCAAAGCAAGAGGCACCCTCCGGAAGAGCCGGGTGAAAGTAATTAACCTCTTCAGCACCTGACATTTTTCTAATGGGAGTCATGACGTTTCCTTGTTCTGAAAATGAAGTAACCTTATATTCTACCAAGTTAGTATGCCTTTGGAAAAATTTATAATGCCCTATCAATTCGTCTTTCTTTATTTTAAAGACCTTGT
>JBBYHH010298356.1:0-12551 GCA_038382905.1 Daphne laureola
GTATGAGAACTCTATCAATGGCAGATGTTGATCCCAATCACCTCCAAAATCAATAACACAGCTCCTCAACATATCCTCTACAGTCTGTATCACCCGTTCTGATTGTCCATCAGTCTGAGGATGATACGTAGTACTCAGATGAAGCCGTGTGCCAAAATCTTTATGGAACGCATTCCAGAACGGTGCGGTGAACTATGGATCTCAATCCGATACAATGGAGTCTGGTACTCCATGTAAACGCATGATCTCCTTTATGTAGAGGCGAGCTAATTTGTCCAGTGAATCCGCTACATTGATAGGTAAGAAATGAGCACATTTCGTCAACTGATATACAATCACCCATATCGCATCATGGCGTGCCCTAGTAGAGGGTAAACCCATCAGAACATCCATCGTCACGTTACCCCACTTACGAATAGGAATAGGCAATGTCTGAAGCGTGACTGCCAGTTTCTGGTGCTCGATCTTCACCCTCCGACATGTAGTACACTTTACCACGCATGCGGTAATGTGCTTCCGCATACCTGGCCATCAGAAGTGTGACCGCAAGTCATGATACATCTTATCACTGCCCGGGAGGAAGCTCAAACTGTTATTATGGGCATCCTCAAGAATCACATCTCTGAGGCCCCCATCGTCCGGTACATAAATTCACCCCTTGAAGTATAGCAATCCTTGCTTGGACTCAAAGGACTGTCGTAGTGCCCCTTTGCTCTCATCCAATACCTGTGTCAAGTTTGGGTCTTTACCTTGCATTTCCTGAATCCTGTCCACCCACGATGACTGAATTGTCAAAGTGCATACCTGTTCCAGTTCCCACGATTGCCATTTATGCCATAACACCCTCAAACTTACTTCCTCAGCTCGATTCTCGGTATCTCTATCGTTCACCACACCCGTATACATTTTGCTCAACGCATCAGCTATAGTGTTGCCTTTTCCTGCGGTGTACTCGATACTGCAATCATAGTCCTTCATGTAATCGAGCCACCTCCTCTATCGCATATTCAGATCCTTTTGTGTGAAAAGATATTTCAAACTTTTATGGTCGGTGAAGATTTGAAACTTGTACCCCAACAGGTAATGTCGCCATTTTTTCAAGGCATAAACAATAGCAGCCAATTCCAGATCATGCGTGGGATAGTTCTGCTCATGTGGTCATAGCTGTCGCGATCCATAAGTAATCACTTGCTGATTCTGCATCAGCACGTAACCCAAGCCCGTTCCAGAAGCATCAGTATAAATAGTATAGGGTTGGGTCGGGTCTTGCAGAACCAGTACTGGTGCCTGTGTCAACCTCTTCTTGAGTTTCGTAAAACTCTATTCGCAAGCTTCAGACCATATGAATGCTTGCCCCTTCCGTGTTAACTGAGTCAATGGTGCGGCCAATACTGAAAATTCTGGTACAAATCGACGGTAGTAGCTAGCTAAACCCATAAAAATCCGTATTTCCTTCACTGTCTGTGGCTGCCTCCATTCTTGCACTGCCCTGATCTTCTCAGGGTTGACTGAAATCCCATTCTCACTAATAATGTGACCAAGAAAATCCACTTCCTGATTCCATAAATCGCATTTAGAGAACTTGGCATACAGTTGTTTCTGTCACAGTGTCTCTAACACGATCCTCAGATGTTCTTAGTGGAAATCTTCATCTAGAGAGTAGATCAGTATATCGTCATTGAACACCACCAAGAAGTCATCCAGATAAGCATGAAAAACTTCATTCATCAGATTCATGAAGGTTGCCGGTGCATTTGTCAGCCCAAATGGCATGATAGTGTACTCATAATGCCGGTAGTACGTGTGAAAGGCAGTCTTAGGAATGTCTTCCTCTTTCACTCGCATCTGGAAATACCCCAACCGGAGATCAATCTTAGAGAATACCTTTTCTCCTCGAAGTCAATCAAACAGATCATCAATCCGGGGTAGTGCATATTTGTTCTTTACCGTTACTGCATTCAGCCTTCGCTAATCTATACATAAGCGTAAAGTTCTGTCCTTCTTCTTAACGAACAACACCGGGGCACCCCACGGTGATGTACTCAGTCAAATGAAGCCTTGTTCCAGAAGCTCATCGAGCTGTTTCCTTAATTCATTCATCTCCACTATCGGCATCCGATAGGGAGAATTGATATCGGTGTGGTACCTGGTTGCAACACGATCTCAAATGATACTTC
Source organism: Daphne laureola (assembly GCA_038382905.1). NCBI lineage: Eukaryota > Viridiplantae > Streptophyta > Magnoliopsida > Malvales > Thymelaeaceae > Daphne > Daphne laureola. The sequence continues at coordinate 2,178 of JBBYHH010298356.1, forward strand.
CCGTTCAGGTGGTATCCTCGGTAGCTCTTCAAGAAAAACCTGCGGAAAGTATCATACAATTGGAATTTTAACTAATTCCATACTCATACCTGCATCGTTAAGCCCTTGGTACTCCTTTGCCTTTGCAACAGGTATCCGATCCATAACTTGTAGTCTCATACTCTTTCTTCTTCTAATAATTGCAACATCTGGTGGTGCAGAAAGTGGTACTACTTGACCCGCAATCATGATATGTCGCTAAGAACAATCTATACGTATCGAGTTCTTTAATAGCCAGTCCATTCCGAGTATACCATCATACTATGGTGTATTCAACACCAGCAGATCCGATACTATCTGGTACTCGCCGACTGTCAGCATAAAACCCCGTATCAACTCATTACTGAACAGAAACTGACTTTTGGTGGTGCGCACCAGAAACACATCAGGCATACGTGTCACAGGAAGTTGCAACGTGGTTGCACACTTCTGTGATATAATCGATATGGAAGCACCCGTATCAAACAATGCTAGAATTGAAACACCGTTCAGAGTTAGTGTACCTGCCAAAGCCCCTCGCTGGGCCGCTGTTGCTCCTCGCTCAATCTGAAAGACACGTCCTGGCCTTGCCTGCTATTACGCTGGCAGCTGGGTCTGCTGTCTCTGTCCTTGTACTCTCGGACCCCCTTGTGGTGCACCATGCCCACGGCACACATTTGGTTATCCCCTTTCTTGTGCTGGTGCTTCCTGTGTCTGAGGACAGTCTTTCACCCAATGCTCCGTGGAGCCACATTTGAGGCACACACCCGACTGTCAGTAGCATACCGGGCCAGTTTGACGCTGGTTGCACGTCTTACAGAACTAAGAGTTGTCAGCAGGTGCCTTTCCTTTCCCCTTGTCAGACCGTCTACCAAATCTTTCACCACCTCTGCCAGAGCGCGGTGGTCCAGAACCAGTTCCTCTTCCCGTTGATCTTGAAAATGGTGTCAGAGTTCGGATGTCAAGTCCTTCATTTTCAACCTTCTGTGCCTTTTGCACTACCTCGTGGTATCGCACGATATCCAGAGGTGCCATGTATTTCCATATGTCCAACTTCAGACCTCTCAAGAATCGCTTGGTCTTCTGTTCTTCATCTATATGGTAGTGGGGTACGTAGCGCACAAGTCATTCAAACTCGCGCTCGTACTCTGCCACTGACTGATCCCCTTGTTCGAGTGCATCGAACTCAATTTGCCGCAGATCTCTCGTAGAAAATCCTACCCACCTCTCATGAAAGAGATGGGAGAATTCTCCCCAAGTCATGTCATGGTCCTCCTTTCCTTGGCGCTCAAAGTCAGTCTTCCGAGTGGCGACAACAGAGTCCCACCAGTCGCTTGCACAATCTGTCAAGTACAAGGTAGCTAGCCAAACCATATCATCTACTGGAAAACTGAGTCTCCCGAGAAGTCTGTCCATGTCTTTATACCATGCTTCTGCTACCTCAATTGTGCCCCTTTCGGTAAACCTCGGGGGTTTGAAATGCTCAAAGTGCTCCTTCAGAGTCAATCTGTCAGAATCAGTAATGCCTTCAATCCGCTATTGTTGGGCTCTTGGTACATCTTCATCCTCCTCATCGACCACTCCGTGTCGTACCCGCTGGTGCTGCTGTGGTACAGTCACATCAGTAATACTCAAGTCCTCATAATTCTCCGCCTCATCAACATGGGCGTCGTAGTCACGGTCATCAAAGCTGTCTCCTTGCTCTTCCAAATCAAACGAAGGATCCTCAGATCCCACCTGCTCATTCTCAATATTACCCCATTATGGTTGATTTGCCTGTTCAGCTTGTGCAGGCCCTGTCCAGACAGTATTGAGCAGAATTCTCATCTGATCCAACACATACGTTACATTGCCTTGCGGAGGTGGAGGTTGTACTGGTACCTCCCTCCGTTGAGTCATTCTTTGACTCCGTCTCGGATTAACAGTCGGAGTGGGATCTTCTTCCCTACTCCCAGCACCCGTTTCCACTTGCCTACGGGTTCTGACCATTATGCTAAAATTCCATAAAGGTACATTTATCCATTAATAGCTAGCAGCAGCAGAAAATCCTATAGCTCTGTAGCATAAATGCAATGCATGATGTATGATGCAAACTATCACACAGACAAGTCAACAACATATAACACACAAATAATCACATAATCCTATCCCTTCAATCCCAGTAACTCAATGCAGATCTAAAATAATTACTTGAACTACCGTCTGTTCTGGCGGGAGAGGTAGTTTAAACTACCTTCCTGAGCCTAGGCAGCATCCCATCCTCCGGGCACAACTTATTGTACCCTGAGCCAATTACTGGTATCCAACACAGTAATCACAGATAGTACCAAGTTAACTACCCGGTAGTAATCACCAAATGCTAAACCCAAACAATCTCAAGTACATTTAGACAGATAGCCTACTTTCCCACTGCCCTGTCCAAAATGGTTCTTATCAGGAGGTGGCCAGCCTAGCCACAGAACCATCCTGGAAAAGATCAGTCGAACAGAGGCATCGCCCATCCAAAGACACTCTCAATCATTCCCAAAACACTACTCTGATACCAAATTGACACACCACCCCCTGTACACACGGCCCAGTGGGAAGCGGTCATGGGGTCGGAGGGTGGCGGTGTGACAAACCTGTAAAAGCACAACACAATAGAGTAGGAAACCCATGTAGTCGGTCCAAACATGCGGAAGTCAGAACGTACCTTAGAAGCATTCCTCGCTCCTGCAAAACAGAATACCAAAAGATAGCAGATATACTGATCTCAGCTCAGACCAGATGCTCCGAAAGAACGCTGCCTCAGGCAAGCACTTCCCGATAAAGTAAACACACAGCAGTCGATAGTGTAACCTCACACATAAATAGAAATATCCTTACAACGTTTCTTAATTGTTCTTACATGTCTACATGATTATGCAATCTATGCTACAAAGCTGCTAAAAGCTACCAAAAATACATACACTAGATCCGGGAGTCGTTCAACAGTATTCGATAAAGCCCGGTCCACTGATGCTGCACTGCTAGCTGTAATACATAATGACAAACTATTAGTCATTTACTTAATGTACCTGAACAGACCAATATTAGCTCATAAACAGATCGATATCCCATACAGAAACATTATTACTTTCCAGATACCCAATCTACCCTTAACTTTAAACACAGAATACATAAGGAGCTAATGTACCTCTAGGTACAAAATCACAAGTGACCGTGCGACACTACTCCGCAGGTCTAGAGTCAGATGCTCCTGAAATGTTTAAAGTAAAGGATGAGTTCCCGAAAGAACCCAGTAAGAGTTTAGGTAGAAGTAGAGGTTTTCTTCGGGTAACCTGGAAAGACCATGTCAGAAGATACAGATATGCAGTTCAATAATAGACATAATATCATAATCAGAAATAGACATTTACAGCCCTATCCAGCCCACACACCACGACGGTCTCTTTATCTGTGGAACTTCCATAGATCCACAGTAAAGAGTACAGAATAAGTTCATACCGACAGGACCCTTTTAACCGTCGTTATCGCCCTAGGGGCGGAAACAGAATAGAAATGGAATCAGAGCATTCGGTGATCTGAAGACACACAGAATCAAGAAGATCAGAATAAGACAGAATCAGAGGGTCTGTGGTCCCACGGGCGCACAGAATCAATCAGAATACAGAATCATAATCAGAAATCAGAAACAGAAGCAGAATGCAGAAACAGAAACAGAGGGCTCGTGGTCGTGGAGACCCACGGAACCAATCCCAAATCATAAGTAGAATCAGAGGGTCTGGTGGTCCAAAGACTCACGGAACCAATCAGATAGATAGAATACAGAATCAGAGGGTTTGTGGTCGAGACGACGCACAAAACCAGTCCCATATCAGATCCATAATCGTGTCATAAACAGAGGGTTCGGTGGTCGATCTGACTCACAGAACCATGACACATTGTGTCGCACCCATATAGTTCGGTTCCAAAGACACGTGAACCATGACACTTTCTTTAGCCATCCTCGGGTTCGGTGGTCCGAAGGACGCACGAAACCGTTGCACAATCCTATAACCTGCACACCTCTACCTCGACCTTATAACTAGTTTTAGACTCAACTGTCAAGATCTAAGACTGAAGTCAAAGATCCATATCTAAGACTACTCTCAACCAACCCCATACCATATAAATACATATACAAGAAGGTTGAACCCTTACCTGAAAGCAATAGTAAAGAAGATCTCACCTGGTATTTTGCCCAGTCGCCTGGTCCCTCACCTGACTCCCTGTAAATATTTTGCCTGGGGTCAGGCAATCACCTGCACCAGGCCCCGTTCGCCCAGCCGGTCTCCTGGCCCCCTGGCCAAATGTTCAGACAGGTCAAGCGATCGCCTGCACCAGGCCTCCTTCGCCTGGTCGGTCGCCTGGCCATCTGTCCCTTTCTGATTTTCGGCTAAGGTGATCGCCTGCCACGAGCCACACTCACCTGGCGGGTCACCTGCACCACTGTCAAAATTTCTTTCAGGGCCAGGCGATCGCCTGCACATGCTCCATTCACCTGGCTGGTCGCCTGGTCCCCTGACCATTTCCTGAAAACCCGTTTCCACCCTCAGGTGATCGCCTGTGCTTGGCGCATGTCACCTAGGGCTTCGCCTGAACACCATAAAACCTGTATAACATGTTGCTACCCTCGCACTTAACCAAAACACTCAAATACTCATTAAACAATAATCCAATACAGAAACAGACATTATCAGATAATAATCAGACAGAAACCAGAACCTGTAATACCATAAAAACTCAGAATTAAAGGTAAACATATACCTGATTCTGAGCCTGAATCCAGAATACCTTGCCTGTCGGCCACTCAACGCCGAAGAAACCTTACCGGAATCTGGTGGCTGTAACATCTTTGGTGCTCGGACATGGAATGACTTTTGGATGGTCTGAAGTTTTCATCGAGGGAGATGGTCACTCTGGCCACATATACACTAATGGACTTCACCTACAGCTGGTGGAAGGGCGTGGTCAGGGACAGGAAAGCTAAGTATGTTAAGAAAGGACGCAGAGATCCCGGAATGAAATGGAACAAGTTCACCTCCCTCTTCCATGACAGGTGGATTGGGCATGCGACGCAAGATAGCCGACAGGCCGAGTTTGACACCTTGGTCCAGAGCAGTCTGACTGTCATAGAGTATGGACACAGGTTTGAGAAGTTAGTGCAGTATGTCCACCTATATGATGGAGAACGGGAAGAGAAGGCAAAGCGGTTCATCAGGGGACTGAACACAGAAATAAGAAAGTCTTTGGTGACGCATGGCCTTGCTACCTATCATAATGCAGTACAGAAGGTCACACTTGTTGAGAAGGAGGAACTACATGGAAATCCAGTGCCTTCCTGACCCCAGACAGGCAAGAAAGGCTCTGATCAGCAGGGATTTAACAAGAAGGGTGTCAAGTCAGGCAAGTTCAGTAGTTTCACCAAGGGGCAAGGATCGTCAAGAACTGTACAAGTTTGCCTATAGTGTGGAAAGAATCATACTGGGATGTGCTACTATGGGATGGGATGTTGCCTCAAGTGTAGAGCGTATGATCACTCGATCAGTGACTGTCTGGAGACACCGAGACAGGATATCATAACACAGTCCAGGTTTCAACCCAAGGCCCAGCCCAATGCATCTCAGGGATGCGATGCACCACAAGGCGGCCCCAGACGTCAGTAGCAGCAGAGGCCATAACAGTTCATACAGCTCAGACGTATCTTCCAGATTGAGAGGGCAGAGATGGACCAGTAAGGCGTACTTGCAGGTGCACTTTTACTTAATGCTCAATCTGCACTTTCGCTTTTTGATATGGGTGCTTCAATTGCAATAATTTCATAGAGGTGTGGGACATCTATGCATTTACCTGTCATGCATTTTCCCGACATGGTTATAGTTCGTACTGCCGGAAGTCAGTACCGATTTTCCAATGAGCTTGCACGAGGGTGCACACTCGCTTTGGGAAGTCATCAGATCCAGTCAGATCTATTGGTTTTATCCATGCAAAAGTATGATGTAGTTTTAGGCATGGATTGAAGGGCTAAGAAGACCATTCACATCGATGTGCCAAACAGCACGTCGTACTTTCTAGGGAAACCTTTCTGTTTATTACTCCACCCGACATTCAAGTCATTAAGCACAACATCTAGCTCACACTCTGTAATATGGAATAGGGGTAGAACCCCCACTTCATTTAAAGGTATATGGAAGGAAATGGATGGAACCAAGGACTAGACACAAAGCTATTTCAGGAAAAATAGCAGAATTTCACCAAACTTGGCCGAATAAACTGTACCAAATGGAAACTCCAAAAGTTCTGAAACTTTTTATGAACGTAGCCTCATGTGTCTAGTTTAAGGAAAAAATTACAAAAATAAATTTAGACACCTATGTAATGTTATAAAAATGTTTTACCAACAACTTGTAATGCTGGAAATTCACGGCTAGAATGAGCATTCTAACAGCAAAGGACACGATATTCAAGAATGGATTAAAACTTCTTAAATGAATGTTTTGACAATGTTATGTTATGATGATAGGTGTGTAAGGTTATACAATGGATCAATGAGGTTTCCAAAATTAGTTCAGTATATATTATCAAGTATCGGTAGTCCTAGGACTTGGTACTGTCTGTGGTTGCTGAGTAGAAATACGGGCAATCAACTTAGGGTCTAACAAGATGCGCTCAGAAAATGCGACACCGCCTAGCCTTTGTATGGATTTCTGAATATGCAGTTGGGGAGAATATAACTTCGTAGCCTGATTTGGGAAAGGATAAGTTGCTTAAGAGAAAGTGCAAGTAATTTTGAGTGGAAGAACAATAGTTTCTTCTTCTAAAAGCTATGAGATACCATCGAAGGTGTGATTCTGTGGTAATGGAATACGTATGCGTTAATTTAGGAATGGTTACATAAATTTTAAAGGTTATGGAAATGATGTGAGCTTCCGTCTGGTAGGACGTGAAGATATTTATAAGGAACTCCGTCTATTAGGATGTGAGGGCATTGGTATGTGCATCCGTCCAATGGAATGTAATTTTATGGAATTTTGAATCCCACTCTATTTGGGAATTATCCATGTGGTATGACACGGCTTGAGATTATGTTTCAGAAGGTATGCGCTACAATTGGTCACTTAGTGACTATGACCTGACTGTTATTGTTTGGGTTATGATAAAGGTTTTCTGTTTTGTGGAACACCATCTAGGTATTCCGTGATTCACCCTTAGATGTCTTGTTCTACTTTGTATCATGTTGGTTGATGGTTCTGACAACAGTTCTGGTTAAAACCCGTAAATGATATGATCCATGCGGGTAATAATCTGGTTCTGCAATTAAGACTAAGGACACTCTTGGAGGACCAAGAGTCCTAAGGGGGGGGGGAGAATATTACACCCACCCTGTAAGTACTACTAATTTCTAATGAAATATTACCAGAATTTGGTTATGTGAATTTCCCGGAACTTGAGAATTTATGTATATATGATGCTGGGAATGAATTAAATGTTTCGAGGGGATATTTGGAAGCATTTATACGAAATTCAAGTGATTTATAACATTTTAGGAGTCCCGGACCATTTTTCCAAAAAATGGATTCGGATGGCAAAATGGTCAACTTTGGAAAAAAGTTGGAAAAATCAGATGTTGGGCTTCACAAGGTGGGCCATCATTTTTAATGGTTTTGGGCCAAAGATTTCCCAATTTGTGGGCTTAAGTGTTGAAGTGTATGGTAAGTAAAGAAAATGGTATAGAATTTAAGTGATGATTATTGTTAAAACTTTGGATAACCATGTGTCATGACATCTAAGCTGGAAATCCTACACAAAATCTCATCCAAGGGCTCGAGTTGTTTTGGAAGAGGATAAATGGGAACATTATCTACAAGAAATGAAAAGGAAAATCATTTTTTAGTAGATAAATGTGAATATATATGAAGTAGAAAGAGAAGTAGTCAGAATACAAGTCATAATACAAAAAAATTCTCTCTCTTGCTCTCCCTTTGGATGGTGCATATTTGACCAAAACCTTGGTGATTCTTCATCAATATGTTCTCAATCCAAGCTTCAAGATCAATATTCAAAAAAGATTAATCAAGGTAAAGGAGTTCCTTGGTTAATTAGTATGGTTTTTTAGTTGAAATCTTGAATTAATACTTCTTTTCTTTCCTCTCATGAAGCTGAACGTTTAGGGGAATTAATGCCAAAATTTCTTCATCAATCCTTCCTAAATTCTTGAGGTAAGCTCAAATCCTTGGTGATTCTTAAGTTTTTGAAGTTTTGGAGTTATTTGGAAAGCATGTTCATGAGTAACTTTGGATTTGAGTTTAAAGCATGCTTGTATTGTACTCATGGGTGTATGATAAGCATGTTTTATTCTTGGTTGGATGAAAAAATCATATGGGAAGGGTGTTTTTGGGATGAGGTTGAAATTGATGAAGGATCTTTGGTGTTTAAGTTGGTTGATTTTTTATGAAGGAATGATGTTAAGTTGATGTTAATGATGGATTAAGTTGATGGATTAAGTTGGAAATTGAAAATTGAAAAAGAATCATGATGGCCAAAACTTTGGTTTGGTCTATGATGCATGTTGTGTTGATTTTGGTGGATAAATTATGGATTAAATGAAGATTAGGTGAATGAAAGAAAGGTTAAGGGTTAAAGTAGCAAGTTGGATGAAGTTTGGGTGAAAGATGGAAAAGGCTGAAAGTGTCATTCTATGAAGTTAATTGGTATTTTGGTTAAGAAAATAAAGTTTAAGGATGAGAAATGATACTTTTGAAAAGTTTAAGGTTGAAATGGAAAGAAACTGAAAAGTTTAGGCTAAAACTGAAACTAATTGGTGAGTTTTGGTAATTTTGGAGTTTTGGTGAAAAAATGTCATTTTATGGTTTCAAATGGTAGGTTGGTAAAGGAAATAAAGGTTAAGTATGAAAAATGACACTTTTGAAAAGTTTAGGATGGAAATGTGTGTTGGCCGAAAGTTTTGGGCCTTGGGCTGAAAATCTGCCAAATCAGCGATTAAATGATGTATTAAATGTTTAAGTTGAAAAAGTTAACAAAAATGGAATTTTTGTAACTTTATGAATGTTTTGGGGAAAATTTCACTTAAGGTGAAAGTTATGGAATTTATGTGCAATTTGGTTAAAGGTTAAGGAAAGTTTCACCAACAAAGTGAAAAAGTAAGAAAAGTAAGAAAAAGTGAAAAGTAAGGAAACTTTTGATAAATTTGGCATTATGTAAAAGTTATGGGCTAAATTGTAAGTTTCTTAAAAGGTTAGAGACTTAAGGTGTAATTATGAGGATTAAGGTGAAAAGGTTACCTTTTAAGGAAAAGTATTATATGGTTGACTTTTAAGTTAAAAAGTCAACTTTATATGTTAACGGTAAATGTGAACTTTTGTATAATGTTCAAAGAATAAATCTTATGATGAAGGTTATGAAAGTTTGGTAAAGTATGTTAAGTAAGAGAATTTTAGTTATAAACTAAGATTCTATATGTTTGAATATCGGGATAGGTTCTGACGGTGCGGGATTATTCTGCGGGATTTTTACTGGCACGTTAGAGTCTGATATTCCATGTAAGGGGTTTAACTTCCTTAATATGCATTATCAGTTGTCATTACGCATATTAGGTTAGTTAATGCCTGGGACTCGAATCGAGTGTGTGGGTCACACCTTATGACATCTCGATACTGGTTCTATGGTAAGATTAGTAGTATCCAGGTACTATATCTCTGGCGGCTATGTGTTATGATTATGCTTATATTCTGCCTCTCGCCTGATCATAACGATCAGGTTGTTACTTATGATAGTTATGTTATGTTATGTTATTTTAAGAGGGGATGCACCTTCGCTGGATCCATGTGCCTGTGTCAGTTATGGTTGCGGCCGCTGACTAGTACGTCGTCGTGGGGTGCCACAGTTCTATTTTTGAGAATGAAAGATGGGACCCTACGACTGTGCATCGACTACCATCGATTGAATGTTTATGGTTAATTAATCTCCACAACGTGAGATATTCTGTGAAAACCACTAACGTGTTTTTGGGTGAAGGTTTAGGGATTAAGAAACTAGAACGCCTTAAACCTAAGTAACACGTTATAAACATTAAGTTCAGAAAATTTTAAAATTGGCCGGCTTTTGGGCCCTCAAGTCAGAGAAAAGTTCAGTTCTGCCATCACCACCGCCTTCCGGCAAATTTCACGACGCTTTCGAACACGACGCACATGTCGGCCGGGGAGGGGTGGTGACATATGTGTTCTTGGGCCTAAGTCAGAAGAAAGGACAAATCTTTGATGCAAGAAATGCCAATTTTATGGAAAAAGAGTTCCCTAAAGTTGGCAAAAGTGGTGA
>JBBYHH010298466.1:6119-23858 GCA_038382905.1 Daphne laureola
ACCGCCTTCCACTTCTTTCAGATTAAGAAAGTTATTGTCTTATGTGTTTACTATACTTTCTTACCCCTAAATCAATTATGTTCTTTAATCTATGTGGTAAGTTAAACGTGCAGTTTTACTGAGACGAGTGAAGTATTTTATTTTATGAAGAATAGCAATGTCTATATGTACTCACAAAATAAGTATTAAGGTATTGTTCTTTTTCGATTTAAAAGGTGATTTTATCACTTAACATTAGTGAAAGTTGCAATATTACTACCCTCCTCTTCATTGACCTAATTTTATTACTCAACTCGCATTGTTTAAGTGAAACATTAGTACTCTAGTTTACAAAATGGGCAAAACATATCCTTAACTGGTGTAATGTAGTGGATATTCTGTTAAGTTGAGGGAATTTGTCATTTGTTTACGTAAAATGGCATCCATGTAGACAAAATCCTTGCCACATTAGAGATTTTCAATAGGGAGGAATTGGGGAACATTGAGAATGAGCCTCACTCTTAATTGGTTTTTAAGGTTTAGGGAAATCAAGAGGGTGGATATTTGAATTTATGCAAATTGTTTTAGGGTATTTGGAATTGGCGATGTATGAAGAATTTCCGACACAGAATGAGCAACAAGAAAGTTGCAATTAGGGATTCTCGGCACTTGACCTAGCTAGTGGTCATACTTCTGAAGACATTTGTAGCGGTCTCGAGTTCGAGCCTCCGGTATCCCCAACCCCCTACCCCATTTGTATAAAAAATAAATAAATAAAGTTGCAATTAGGATTCTTAAATTGTTGTAGTGGAGCTGGGTTCATGCTAAGTTCTGAGGGAAGCAACAAGTCATGCGATTTCATCGAAGCAATGAGGTTGCTAGTATAGGAGATGAAGTTGCTTCAATCAAATATAGAAATTGGATGGAAGAGGCTTGACTGCTTGGAGAAGGCTACATGGCCTTAAAACACCCATCGGCGAATCCCATATCCCGGGCCACAAATCACATGCCACGGGCCACGAGTTGTTACCCTGGATGCGCTATCTGCTAACCACGGTGTGTGATTCACATATTGGGGTGTGCCATCCATGGTTGGTGGGTGTTTTGAGACGTTCCACTTAGGAGGGTAATGGGCGGGAGGGTGGTGTGTTAAGGGTGAAAGTTGAAAAGTTCAACGTTGTTAAGAGGTAACTAAATTGTTATATTCAAAACTTAGGGTGCAAATAAAATATAGAAATTTTGGGTGGAAAACTGTTTTTAACATTTATTTTGGTACTTTTTATTTGTGTCGGTTTGGACATTTTGCATGGCTTATTATGGCTGCCATTTATGCTAGTAGGTTTATACTTATTCCTCTTATGCGATGTTTGAGTTGGCTTGTCAGTATTTTTTCTTTCTCATTTCACGGATTTGTATTTGGAAAAAAAAATTCTCCTACTCGGGATGGAGGAAACTCCTCATTCCTGCATACCTAACATGACGTTATTGGTTGATGACACCCTAATTAATAACGGATTGTCACACCCCATAATAAATAGTGGTAATTGTAGCTCAAATCAATAGTGACACGCCACGTATGCAGGAATGAAGAGTTCCCTCCACCCGGGATAAGAGCAAAATTTTGTTCTTTGTATTTTTTGCTTCTTGGAGTGTTTAAGAAACCCTTTACCCTTAAAAAATTGCAAATACCCATCTTAATATAAATTAAAAGGGTAAAGTGCTTCGTTAGTCTCTTAACTTTGCTTATTATCCTAAATTGGTCCTATTTTAAGAATTTACCCTACTAAAGTCTCATAATTTCATATTTTTGCCCTATTCAGGTCCTTTATCGTTAAGTCAATGTTAAAGCTAACATAATTTTAGGGAAAATGATTTTTGCAGGCACCTATACTTTTTCTTTTATACTATTTGCCCCCTAGCTAAACTTAAATATATGAGTTTTTAGTAACCACCACCACTTCCACCCACCACTTCCAGCGCTGCCCCTCTACCACTGGCCACCACCAACATGCACCGGCACCGGCAAGCCCGCCTCCAGCCTTGCTCGCCCAAGCCCGGCCTCCCCAGCCCAACCCAGCTCGCTATAGACCGACCTCCGCCCAAGCTCCACCGTCCGCTCCGCCTACCGTCGCGATTTGGTTTAATCTGACGCTTCTCCGGCGGCCAGTGATGCCACATCAGCAACGAACATCCATCCCAGGTGCCGAAGACACCAAGGGGAAGCCACCAAGCCTCCGGTGAGCTCCGGAAACGCCCAAATCAAAAAAATCGTGAAAATTGGCCGCCGCGATTTCGGGCAGATTCCGGCCGATTCGTTGGCCAGTGACGGCGAATCTTGAACTAGTTTTCAGCCTATATACTCTAGCAACAATTCTCAACCATCAATTTGCAACATTATCTCCGAATTTGAGTAATCAAATTTTTAGGGTTTCAAGAACCCTAGAATTTCAGAATGCAATTACTCTCAATTTAGGAAGTGTTTGATTATGAAACAAGAGGGGTTTCGTTCTTTGAGAATAGGACTTTGATTCCGATTAATTTTTATGCGTCAATCACGAAAAAAAAGGTAAGCCGAGAGGTGACTGATCATTAATTTACGGGATTGTGAACTGTTGAGAAACCTTAGGTGGGACCGGAAAGAAGTATCGGAGGGATAGTGAGGTGATTAACAACCCGTGGGTAGGGTAGAGGTGGTTGGCCGTCGGTGGGTGGGTGGCTGGAGCAGTATCAGGTTGTCGGAGTTTGGGGTGGGTGGTTAAAATGTTAAATTTTAAACGTTATGGTGCAAAGACAATAATATGAAACCTTTAGTTACTAAAAAAATCAATTTTTCTAAAATCCTGTTAGGTTTAACATTGACTTAACGGTAAATGACATGAATAGAGCAAAAATATGAAGTTAATGGACTTTAGTAGGACGCATTCTTAAAATATGATCAATTTAGGATAATAAGCAAAGTTAAGGGACTAACGGCGCACTTACATTAAATTAAAATCCTTAATTAAATTTATAATTAGTAATGTGTTTAATAGTACTTTATAGGATCAACCATTTATTAGAAAGAATAATAAAATAATGTATTACTCCCTCCGTTCTGAATTAATTAACTTATTTGACTTTCATGTTTCAATCGAGCCAAATTTTTATGAAGATAAGTAATGAAAAAAATTTCTTAAAAAATATACTTAGAAAACGAATATTGTAAATTATGGTTAACATGTAATTTTTTTTTAACTTTAAACATCTAAATATCATTAATGAAAAAAATCATAAATTAAATATTGTAAAATATCAAAATGAAATTATTTAATTTATTCAGGATTGAGGAAGTATAATGTAATAAAGCACTCTCTATTTACAAATTAATGTAATATTATATGTTATGTTGATGATCATGAGTGAATAAAAAGTCATAATCCAAGAGTGAAGGGCACGCCGGTTGCCGCAGCCAAGACCCGACAACGAGCAGACTCTTAGCCGTAAAGCTCGTCGCTTCCGACTGGCCAATCCAACGAACCCTTGATTTCCCATTCGCACCAATCTCAGAAGCTAAGAGTGAGTGAAGCTGCAGAAACTAAAGCAAGCTCACCTTCAATACTTCATCATCGTCAGCCAGCCAACCCGATTGTTGGTCCCCGTTTTTTTTTTTCAAATTCAAAAGTAGTTTTAAAATTAAATCATCGCTATTATGATGAGCTGATAAGAGAATGAGAATCTTATGGTGATGGAAGGGGGCACTGGCGGGCTCTAGTGCCGCACCGGTCCGGAACCTAGGGTGCAAATAAAGTAATTAAGAAAACTTTACAAGGATCAATTAAATCTTAATGAAAAAAAGTTGACGATAGGATTATGAATATATGATAATTTTTAAAATGAGATTTCAGTGATATAAAAATTTAAAATAAAATTTTTATGAGACAATAATTAAAGTTATTATGAGTGCATTCTATCCATTAAAAATGTCGTTTTGAGGTATTTTGGATGGCTAACCTCGTTAAGTGTTATTTCAAAGAAAAAATTGAAATGTTAGAAAACCAAGACTTTCTCGGTTTCTAAAAGATTTATCATTTTAACTGGACGAGTCAATTAAAGTGAATGTAATACTTTATTTAATTTGATATAATTATCCTTATTAGAGGTTGCAAAATAAAAAAAAAAAAAGACAAGAAAGTAAAAATAAAATAAGGATACATAATTTTTGTAACTTTAGAGGATAAATTTTTATTTAAAAAAAATATATAATTTTTCAGGAACAATATAAATAGAAAATGTGTATAATTTTCAAAGACAGAAGGAAAGGGTGTGTGTGAAAGAAAATTTGAGACATATTTTTATTGGAATTTAAGTGGAAGTAAATGGAAAGGGTGTGTTCTTTTGTTATCTTACTAAACTATTCCATGAAAAAATGGAGTACCAGATTAAACTTTTTCCCTTTATTTTTTCATGTCACAAATATCAAATTAATTTTAAATATTTCACATTTTCTTTACGGAATTCTACTACTATATACTACTCCATCTATCCATAAATAATTGATTCATTTATTTTTTTATTTTTAAGATATTTAATTTATATTTATTTTCATGAATATTTTGATATATAAAATTAATCAGTTTGTATGTGTATTATAATTTGTAATATATCATTTTTAAATATATATTTTTTGAATTTTTTCTTTACTATTTATCTTAAAAAAAATTGAGTCAAATAGTATTACACAGAACATGAAAATCAAATGAATCAATTATTTAGTGAGAGAGGGAGTAGTACTATAGTTGAAAGAAGGGAAAGTTACAAAAATCCCATGAGATAATCTTCCGTTTGCCTCATCTATTTAAAAAACCTACAGTTATTTCCTTGAAATTTAGTAAAATTTTCAGTTACACAATTTGACCAGTTTTATTGTTAGTTGACTCTTAAAGATTTTAGTATTAATTATATTAACTATACTCCAAAATAGTTAAGGAGCAGCCTGAGCTCACTTGTGTCCCAACAACATGGGTTTGCCTGTGTTTCTACGGTGTGGACTCGTCCATGTCATGGAGAAAACTAGACGATAACGACGGCTAACCAGAGTGACCGATTGGGGAGGGAGAAATGAGATAAACAAATATTTGGGGTTGAAGTGTTACGATATAAAATATTAGTAATAATAAAAATAGTTAATCCTATAAATTCTTAAAGGTTAAATAACAACACAAATAGTCTAAGGAGGTAACTCGAGATCATTTTATTAAACCTTAAAAAGATAATTGTAAGGTTTTGAAAATAGAGGGGATAAATTGAAACTTTCATCAAATCTTATGGAGGTTATTGTAATTTTCTCTTGAAAGAAAGACATTCTACCTGTAGGTAGGATAACCCAATGGCCAAATAGGCAAACGAATACAACTAGGAGAGCTCCCTGATACATTACGGTGACGAAAGAAGTTCGAATTTGAAGATAACCATTTTCCCTCTGTTTTCCTCCGCCACCCGCACCGCCCGAATCTGCACGGAAGCTGGAGAGCAAGGGCCACATGACTGTCCCAACAGCGGCTTCCGCCAATTCTAAATCAGCGCAGGACCCTCTACTTCCATGGCTTGTGTACTCGCTAAAATTCGATTACTCTTTTCGTGCTTATGATCGTGTTTCTTTTGGTTCTTTCCCGAGATTTCGTTTATGACGAAAGTTGTTGCTGGTTCAGGTCGATAAAGGACGCATTCGAGGTTTGGCGCTCCGGCAAGCACTCCGATTCGGATCTGGACAAGCTCTCGACGGATTGTTTCTCGATTTTTAAGAACAATGCTCAGTACCGGAATGATATTCGATTTCTCAAGATCTGTCTAATTCGTGTAATCTCAGCTTGATCTTCACTATTTTGCTTGCTTTTTGTTGCGACTAAAGTGATTCTGGCATTATTCTGTAGAAGTTAGCTTGATCTTCACTATTTTGCTGGTTTTCTCTTGTATCCAAAGTAATACAGTTATCAGACGTGTTCAATTACAGATGAGGAGTTGGTTTAGTCCTACTGCTCGCCGTGATTGTGTTATTAACACTTTTCTGGTCTTTTTGTAGATGGATTGCGCTGAAGACTATGAAAGGGTTTACGAAGAAGTTGAGGAGAACCATATATGTGTCGGACATGCTGTGCGTTATGAATGGTTTGCGAATTTTCTCGAGGGGAAAGAAATGTGGCTAGAGGCACACATGGTTTATCAGTCTGGAATATCGAGGTAGTGGTACTCATCTCATTTTACATAGATGTCCCGTTTGTGCTCATTTTTCTTTTCTGAAAATGTTTGCTGAATGCTGCTGCTGTGCTTTGTATAGGAATGCTGAGCCAGCGGAGAGATTGAACCTTGCTTACTCGTTATTTATGGAAAGAATGTCTAGGTGTCTTGACGCTACCCTTCGGAGGGTAAGTGAATTTGAAGGAGTGGCAACTGGCAACGTTAGAGCATCTAATTCATATCTGATTTATTACAAAGGCTTGTTGCATGAATGCATGTTTGGTTTGGTGACTGCAGCTTAAACACATTCAGAATTGTTCTGTGTGTGTTTTATTCTCTCTAAAAAAGCTCAGAATCAGTCTTGTTTTACTTGTTTCTTACAGAATTGGAGGCACTTCTTATTGAAAGAACTCAATCATGTCTTTGTCAATTGTTTTGGCGTGTATCATGCCTACAAACAAAATCTTTAACATATGTGACTGTAGAGAAAGTTCCCTCTACATAAAGCCTTCAACTGATGAAACGTAAACAATTACTCCATGCTATAAAACTTTGGCGTTGCAGTCAACTTCTTAACATGGCTACTGATGCCAAATACTACTGCATTCCTTTCTTTGTAATATTCATTTATTCATTGAACTTATTTACTAAGAATATCTGCTAATGAAGATTATGAATTGATTTTTTTCCCCTTGGTTGTATTACAGGATAATGCATTTATCTTGAGTAAAATAGCATCGATGGATTTACATCATGGTCTTCTTACAATTTAAAAGAAAGGATTAACAGTCTTCATCCTCTTATTTATATTAGTACTGTCCAGCTTTTTTATATCACCAGTCGGCTGTATGTTTATACTTCTTCTGAGTAGAGGTGTAGTGGTAAGAAAAATGATCTCTTCACTTTTAAATTGCAGATCAATGGTGGTAGTTCAGAGCCTAGAAAATATTATGTTAATCCGTGGTCCTCATCCACCATTGAAGATCTTTTGAAGAAAATTGATCCTCAGATTTCAAATTACGAGGTGGGTCTTCAGAAAACTGTATATCAATCTCACCTCACTTTCCCCTTGTAGTTCCTTCATTGTTAGACCAACTTGTTCTGATTAAAGCCTTTTCCCATCTGTCCAGGGGTGCCACTTGAGTAGAAAAGCTTACACTGGAAAAGTGACATTATCTTCTCTGAAGAATTCATCAAAGAATAAAATTATTGAAATAGGTAATTTTCATTTGCATAGGTCTGTTAACCTCTAGAATCCATTGAAAAGAAACACAAAAACTATAGTATAAGATCAGAAACTGTTTCAGATACGTAGCAACCAGTAATTCTAGAAAAAACCTAGATTGTTTAGGTTTCAAGAATAGTTAATTGATATATATTGCTTCAGTGACAGTTGTGGGAAAACAAGGATTGTAGGATGGGTGTAAATATGTAGAGGAACAGGTTCTCGTAGAAACATAAATGTTTTGTTGCCTCATGAATGACATTCTGTTATCATTGTACGTCAAAAACTCTATCATGGTTTATGCTGGCCGACTTTTCATGACTAATACTCTAGTTTTTCTCTAGTTTTGAGCAAAGTTATATCACAATTAATTATTTATTCTGGTAGGTCAGGAAAGAAAATGCCACTTTCAAGGACAAAATATTTTTGTGTTTTGGGAATATGATTGTTTTTAGTTTTTCTACCTTGAAGGTAAAATCAAGTACCATATCAAAGGCTGTGCTGGTCAAGGTGGATTTGCTCAAGTATATAAAGCATGTATTGAGGGTGATCCTGATGAAATAGTGGCTCTAAAGGTTCTAGCTAAAAACTTTTCGCGTTGCTTATCCTGCAAATATTAGATGTAGCTGGATGAATTTCATTATAAAATCATTTTGCAGATACAAATGCCACCTTTTCCTTGGGAGTTCTACATGTATTCTCAACTTGATCAGCGCATCTCAGGCAAACATGTATGCTTAGATCCTGTTTAAGAACGTAACCTCCATTTGTTCTGCTCTATATGCTTATTGCTTTGATTTCGTCTTTTCAGAGATGTAGGTTTGGTTTTGCCGAAAAACTCCATCTTTATTCAGACTGTAGCATACTTGTCTGCAAATATCTCTGTCATGGGACACTTCAGGTATTTCAGTTAACTATTCTATAGAGCCAACCATGCTAACAACCTTTTCCAAATAACCATCTAGAAGTTGGGAAAATGTCTGGAAAAGAAGAGTAATTGTAAGAGACATTTCTGTGACATTTGCACTTTAAATCCAACTGCAGGATGCAATAAATTCGTATGTGGTGACAGGTAAAGCCATGGAAGAGTCATTATGCATGTATTACACGATAGAAATGCTTCAGATGTTGGAAACTCTACATGCAGACGGGATAATCCATGGTGATTTTAAACCTGATAATCTGCTAATTTGTTATGCTAAGTAAGCACTCTTGTCCTATCCTTTTGGCATTTGCTTTAAAACCAATGAAACTAGCTCCGCATTTATGCATTTAGGAACATACACCCATTTGTAATGCACATATGGGTGGACTTTCTTGAGCTAGAGAGGACCACTCCATTTTCTCTACTGAATTAGGATCTTCTATTCTGCATCCATCTAGCTTCGCTTTCTTCTTTCCAATTGCATTTGACTGAATGGTTTACCCTTGATGGTTAAAAGTATAGAATATCAGAGTATACACTTGGGCTTAACATTGTTAATGGTAACTTAACCTCTGAAGAACCAACTTCTTTTGGCACTGTCGAAAATGGTGTCACATGGTGGCTTTGGCCAGCTGGTCTAGCGATGTTAGGGGATAAGGATCTTGGGGCATGCCCTATTGATGTCCATGAAGTCCATACACATTCAAAGAGAGCAGCATTATGTTAACATAGAGCATATTCTCAAACTGATGCTAGTTCTACGAAGTAGAGGTCCATTTTAGATCATAGAAGGCCTCAAGATCCAACAGGGTTCATTTTTCCTTAACTAATAGGGAGCAATTTTACCTAATAAATCATGTGCACGCTTTCTGTAAAGAGTTGCGGTGTTATTCATCAAATTTACCATGTTTTTTTCCCCCTCAAAGTCCAGCTTAAACTTCAATCAATTTTGGCCTGCATTACTCCAGATATATCTCATGGCAATCTTTTTAGCATTGCTAGTGACATACTGACTGTATGGTATATGGTAATACTTCTCATCTGTCTCTTTTGCAGGGGTGGGCTCAGTGAGGATGAATCTTCAGATCAAAGTGCCTTTTGGACTGATCAGGTAAAGAACTTTAAGCTAGACTCGTTCTCTCTCCTTAGACATAAACTTATTTGAGATAAAAGATTTAACCAATCACTAAGAGTAAAATGACTAGTGAGAAGCTCAAGTGTGATATTCGTTGCATTCTTTTCAGGGTCTTTGCCTTGTTGACTGGGGAAGAGGAATTGACTTGCACCTCTTTCCTGATGAAACAGAATTTAATGGTGACACCCGGACTTCTGGTTTCCGATGTGTAGAAATGCAACAGAATAAACCGTGGAAATTCCAGGTAAGTCCGCCATCAACAATTACAAGTTTGTATCAGGTTTCATCAAACTAATTACCGAGCTCCTCTGTTATTTCTGACCAGGTGGATACATACGGTCTTTGTGTTACAGTCCACATGATGCTGCATGGTTCCTACATGGAAATTGAAAAGAAGGCATCATCTGATGGTGGTTATGTCTACATGCCAAAGTCAACTTTTAAACGGTAACTTGATGATTTTGATTCAAGTGCTTAGTAACTCCCAATTTGTTACTACTACTGCCTTCAATTGTCAGATGATTGAAGTGTCTGCTTGTGCAATTGCGTCCAGGTACTGGAATGTTGGTCTGTGGAAGGATCTCTTCGAAAAGTTGCTTAATACGGCTAACAACCATAATGACAAAGAGTTGCTGCGGGGCTTGAGGGAGTCCTTTTTGAACCATCTGAAAGATAACCCCCTACTCATAAAGAAACTAAAGGAGTTGTTGAGAAAGCAAAGAGCTTCTCTCTGCTGTGAATAATGAAATCCTATTCATTTTCTTTCTGAGGAATCGCTGTTGGTGCTTTGCTTTCATTGCCCTTGAGCATTCCTCTCGTAAATCTTCACTTAACAGCCGATATAGGTAAATCCAAACCTGAATCCGTGTGTATATCTTACCTGTTAATTTTAGTTTCACAGGCGAGTTTAGTTCTGTGATTTCCATTTCCGCTTTGCTTGCGTGCTACTACTCTCCATTAGCGTCCTCAGCTCATGTATACAATCACAACTTACTACTAGTGTTAGCTTCCTTTCTTTTTTCGGGTTCCCTTTCATGTATTCAATCACAACTTACGTCAAAAAGAAGTATACATGTCTCATACGATAGTTTTAGACAATATGAAGGTATAAAAGTGAATAAAAAGCCAAAAAAAGAAGTGGGGTTAGCCCTCTGGGGACGTCGGCTGGACTTTACTCAACCTTTTCAACACGAACCGGTCTCTATTCGAACTTAGATTCTTAGTCACTAAATTGAGTTTTCCAAATTCAATTATCCCGATAAAGCGGTTTAATCGAGTTAATTGAAGAAATTTGTTTAACTCGATCACATTGCTGACTATCTGGGTTTGGGTTTAACAACACTGGTTCTACCACTAAACCCAATTATCAAATATGGGATTTCCCCTAAAAATGGTGCAATGGTTCCAGTAATTTGACATGCAAGATGGCGTGAATAAAACAAACCCCCTCTCCGATGTATAAATACTACTCGTACTACTAAATGCTTCCAAACGTTTCTGGTTTCATCTGGGAGTTGTGCTGAACTGAAGTAGTGCTTTCTAGTCGACCCTCTCGGTTCTTTCGTTCGTTTCAACTCTTGTGGCTGTCTAATGATCGTCTCTTTTTCTGCAACTACAGAAGCTCACCTCTTCTTCTTCTTGTTTCTCTATCGCTTCCTGCAGCTGTGATCTTTGATATTCTAATATTATTGAGGTAAATTAAAGCAATTCTATAACGTTTTCGACAGCTTTGTTTGGTCGTAATTGAACTGAGTTTGAAATTTGTTATTCACAGTGAAAATCCATGAGTTTGTTTGTCTATTCTTTTGTGTGAAAACCATTAATTTGTTTGAGAAGTTGATCAGTGTATATTAACTGCTAGTCTCCTGTTGCTCAACAATTTAATGTCTGGAAGTAGGTGTTTGTTTCAAGCTACTTGCTGAGGAGAAGCTTGTTCTGTATGCGTTGTTTGTTGCGTTTTTCTGCTTTGGTTTTACTAGTCGTTTTGCAGCTTGTACTTGTTACTTGATTGTTGAGTTCTGCTCGTTAATTTTTTGTTTTTGTCTACAAACATTCTATGCCTGAACGCTTCTCACATCTTCAGTTGTAGCAATGGCAGATGGATTGCAGCACCCATCAGTGTATGAAAAGCTTCATGGCCAGTGCAATTTTGTTAAGAACTTCTCATCGAACTCACCGGACAGAAAGTTTGGTAAGACTGGTTTGTATATGAATCAAGGACTGATGGTTTCTTTACCAACCTCGACTCGAGGTATCAAGGAAGGACCAGGATCATGCCTTTCCCCTGTATTGATACAAGCGCCTCAAGAGAAAGGAACTAGGAAAGCGTTTATGATAGATTTCCTCATGGGAGGAGTTTCTGCTGCTGTTTCCAAAACAGCAGCTGCTCCAATCGAAAGGGTTAAGCTTCTAATTCAGAATCAGGATGAGATGATTAAAGCAGGTCGGTTGTCTGAGCCGTACAAAGGAATTACTGATTGCTTTGCCAGGACCATTAAGGATGAAGGTATCCTTTCCCTTTGGAGAGGCAACACAGCTAATGTCATCAGATACTTCCCCACCCAGGTTGGTTGCATTTTGTATAAACTAGAGACTCTTTTTGTTACTCTTGCCTTCTTCAATCTTTATTGTTTCAAGTCTTGGGAGGCACTTGTTAGCAGTTTGTTGCTTCATATTAAAGCCCATAGTTTAACCTTTATTTGTTTCGCTTTTATGACCTACTGTGGATTCTCATCTTCCCAGGCGTTGAACTTCGCATTTAAAGATCATTTTAAAAGGATGTTCAACTTTAAGAAGGAAAGAGATGGTTATTGGACATGGTTTGCTGGGAATTTGGCTTCTGGTGGTCTTGCTGGTGCTACCTCACTTCTATTTGTGTACTCGCTGGATTATGCTCGTACTCGGCTGGCTAATGATGCTAAGCATGCTAGAAAGGGGGGACAAAGGCAGTTCAATGGCTTGGTCGATGTTTACAAGAAGACCATAAAGTCGGATGGTCTTACTGGGCTGTACCGTGGATTTACAGTCTCCTGTGTCGGAATCATAGTATACCGTGGACTCTACTTTGGAATGTATGATTCACTGAAACCTGTTGTCTTGGTTGGTAACCTTCAGGTATGTTAGCTAACCCTGACTGTTTCCTAAGCCAGCATCAGGACTCAATTATTTCCAATCTAAGCAAGATCCTCATTCCGTTGTTGAATG
Source organism: Daphne laureola (assembly GCA_038382905.1). Classification (NCBI taxonomy): domain Eukaryota; kingdom Viridiplantae; phylum Streptophyta; class Magnoliopsida; order Malvales; family Thymelaeaceae; genus Daphne; species Daphne laureola. Next base: position 18,801 of record JBBYHH010298466.1, read on the forward strand.
ATCTTATATTACAGGATAGTTTCATTGCCAGTTTCTTGCTTGGATGGAGCATCACAGTAGGCGCTGGACTGGCATCTTACCCTATCGACACTGTTCGTAGAAGAATGATGATGACTTCAGGGGAAGCAGTGAAATACAAAGGCTCACTAGATGCCTTTGCTCAGATCATCAAGAATGAAGGCATGAAATCACTGTTTAAGGGAGCTGGGACAAACATTCTACGTGCTGTTGCAGGTGCTGGTGTACTTGCAGGCTATGACAAGTTGCAGCTCATAGTCTTTGGGAAGAAGTACGGTTCTGGAAGTGGCGGCTAATTGTATTTTATTAGTGGAGGAGTTGGAGGTAAGTATATACTGTATATGGTATCTTAGACTTGGGATTATGTTGTGAGTAGGTAATGCTTTTGCAGTTTCTTACCTCTGTGATTGAGTTGTGTTGTCAAGGAAAAGGCCACTTGAGTAGCAAGTGTTATGTTGTTTAGCTAGTGTGTCTTGTGTGGGTGCTGTTGAGAAATAAATAAACAGAGCCTATGTTATTTGCAGCATGCGCACAACTTGTAATATAAGTCCAGCTTACCAACGGTAGTTGTGGTGAGTGGTAAAGTTCATCATTCCTTCACCAATATCTCAGGTTCAAGTGTTGAGCATGGGAAACACACCTGGAAGAGCTATTCCTCGACCTCGAAGAGGTCCATCAATGGTCAATTCAGGTAATTCCGGAAAAAAGAAACTATTAAAAATAAAAATAAAATCAAGTCTTCTTCAACTTTTGTCTGATCGGTCACTTGACATGCTCGTATTGAATATTGTATCGAATTTAAAATTTTGTTCAAAATTTACTTGAAAATAATATAAACGAATTTTAAATTAGTCGAGCTCCTTGACTTGATAATTATTGAGCCGAATCTGAGTCGATCTCGAGTTATTTGTTCAATTTTCATCCCTAAAACTTATAATGGACTGGGTTTATTATATTGGTCAAAATCTTATACTTGAAAGCCCGTGTGAAGCAAGAGCCGAAAGACCGAAATACAAGTCCAACTCAAATAAGCCCAAATATTCAAATACAAGTCTAACAACTCTTCAATGTTTCTACCGCAGCTCATGGGTCTTCGACCGAATTACAAGATGCATGAGTTAACTAATCCTTTTGGAAACAATGTTAGTATTTAGAATAAGAGCTATTTGAAAACACTATTCAAGGATAATTTTTGGTAGATAAAAAACCCTAGCGCTCTCAACCTAGAGCTGCTACGTTCTTCACCCCGAAGAAACATGGTGCGATCTCTGACCCGTTCCACAACAGCTACTGGCGGCGTTCTCTTGCAATCGGCGTCCCACCTTCTTCTTCATGTGCTCCCTTCGCTCTCTCTCTCTCTCCTTGTAGCCACTCACTCCTTGAGCCGCTGCCTCTCGTTTTCCAATTCACCGGATCGCACGCTCGCTTTGCTCGATGACAACGATGTCATCTCGTGCCCCTTCAATGACGGTCGCTAATGCACGTATTTCCGGCCTGACGCTCTTGGTGAAAGAAGAACTGGTGGCCATCACCGGGTTGGGTGCTCTCCTCCAAAGCATCGAGGTCGTGGTAGCGGGAAGGGTCCTCTCGGCCCAGTCGGTTCGTGCGGATCTCGTGGAGAAATCATTCTGCAACGCCTGGCCGGAGGTCAATTACTCGGCCTGACTTTCTTCCATGGCTCTATGGTCCAATGTGTTCCTATTTCAATTTGATATGATGGAGCAGGTCACCCGAATCATATAGAAAGACCCATAGTCCTTCAACGACACGTTGGTGGTCATTACAATTTTGAGAAAAGGTGATTGTCCGTCCTTGGAAATTATTATGTTTGATTTTTTTGTGCATATTGTTAATGCGCTATATGATTGGTTCACTACAGCTATGATTGCTTCTCTTACTGCTTTGATTGGTCGGGTTAGGGAAGTTGATGTGAATGATCCTTCTCTTCGGGTTAGGGTTTCTATGGATGTGACAAAACCACTTCGTAGAGTCCTGAAAGTGGCCATTGAAGGTGTCACAAAATATTTCTTGCTGCACTATAAATGTTTGACTGATTTTTGCTTTCGTTATGGTCGGTATACCCATGTCGGGAGGGACTGTCTTGCTCCTCTTGATGATTCTGTGGTTGGTAATCAGTATGGTGAATGGCTACGGCATTGGGGCTCGCGTAGGAGTGATCTATGGGAGTACAATGTTGGCAATCGGAGGCCGGTAGATGCTAGGCCGGCAGAACCGATCCCCCAGGTGGCGCGACTTGTTTCACAAGTGGTCCCATCAGCTATGGCGGATCCGATTCGGCAAGAGGTGCACGAGCCGCAACCTGTGGCAGTGGCGAATGTGGAAGGTGGTGTGTTGGCTCCAGTTTGAGAAAATCAATTGGTTCTGGTTGAAGTGAATGTGGGTCAGGCATCCACGACAATGGCTGGCTTCCGGGTCCCCTCCAAAACTAGTCGTGCTAGGGTCTGACCTCCTAGGTTGGGTGTTGGACAAGGTCGGGGAAAGAAGCCACGTATCTCAAAGGCGGTGGCGGAGGTCGTTGGATAGTGTTTCGCGGGGCGGGGGGACTTCCTGCCTTACTTGGAGGAGTGAGTTACATTGTAATCAATAATATTAAGCTATTGCTAAAAAAAGCGATAATTTTTTGTTTTAGAGATTTGGAGAAGTTATCACGCGTGTTTAAATTTTTCCTAAATGTACCATTAACACTATTTTTTTTAATTATTTATAGAAATCAGGTATATATTATTTATTTAAAATAAATAATACAAGCCAGAATTGTCTAGACAAAAGCATAAACGCTAGATAGAAGAAACACAAAACATCCAGCTTGAGAGCAGAGAAAAGAAATAACATCTAAAGAGGAGAAACAACAGCCCAAAGTACGATGGATCATCCATCTCAGCGAATACAAACTTCTTTCCGCAAAGCCAGAAGGCTTGAGAGCAGCAGAGGGAGTCATGGCAAGGGTATATAAATCTTCAATGCCGAACAAGACGCACTAAAATAGCTGACCAAGAGCTAAACGTCAGATCGTCATGAGAGTGCTAAAAAAGAAAGAAGCACCTACTCAGAAACAGATAATCCAAACACACATTCAAGCAGCAATTCAGTCCATAGGAAAAAATAAAATAGCCATGAAAGATGAAAGTCTAACTAGAAACATAAGCAAGAACCTGAATTCGTAAAAAGATGATGAGAAACGTGGTTCGGGGTCCCCTCTCCACCCAAACCCGAGCATCACTGCTCCGGGCAGGGCAGGAAGTCCCCTGCCTTGCCAAACTCTGGCCAAACGTCGTCGCTATCGCCTCCGAAATGCGTGGTTTCTTGCCACGCCCTTGATCTATGCTGAGAGTTGTCGAATGACTTGTCCCCCTAGGCACCTTCAGTGGGGCCCTGAGAATCTTCTCGGCCACAAGAGCACCGGTGCATGGCAACAGGGCGGTTGGAGCAGCTGTGATAACCGCGTCCTCATCAGTCGAGAGAGCTAGCCCCGCCAGACAAGCGTCGAGGGCGGACAGAGATGGAGCACGAGAGGAGAGCCATATATGTTGGTCGAAAGGGAGACGAGCGAGATACAAACGGAAACAGACCAGGCGAGACACGAGCCCGAATGTTGACTCAAAGCAAAAAATCACCGAGCAGAGGAGCAGGGGTAGCAGACGACGAGAAAACCGAGAGGAGCAGGGGACGACGTGGAGTCTGGCCGGAGGACGGAAAACGGACCAAGAGAAAATGCGAGGCCGGTGGTTGATGCGAAACAAAAATCGCCGAGCGGAGGAGCAGGGGGCGATCAACTGAGAGGAGGAGGCTGGCCGGAGGATGTAGTCGCACCACAATTGGGTGAAGAAGAAGTAGCCTTGGGAACGACGCTTAGGTCAAATGCCATTAACACTAATCTTAAATAGTTTCCTAAACTATGATGTTTTGTTTGGGTTGAAAAGATGATTTGTGATACTGCAATTGCTCTTTAATGGAAAATATTCTTGGTACATGAAATTGATACATGAAACTTATAATACCTTGTGCTGTTAGACAGGCGTTATAGTGTAATCAATAATAGATGGTCAAGATTTGTGTCAATTGCAGCAATGTATAATACCAGTCAACCTAGCTAGTAGTAACGGAATTAATTAAGTTGAAGCTAAGGAATTAAGAAATGTGCCCCCCCCCCCCCAAAAAAAAATACCGAATATTCTGGACCATTAATTCAGACATCCTATTAACTTTTTGATTAAATCATTAAATTTTTATAATTGTATTAATTAGTTATTATGTTTGATTTTTGATAATATTTCAGATGAAAAAATGAAAAGGATTGAACAGAAAGTTAAACCTAAAGTATCTCTAACCGTTCAATTAAATAAAAACCAACACACGTTAAGAAAACATCATGTACTTTCTTCCCTTTAACCATATCCCCGCATTGACTTTTCAAGATGTATTCTTTTAAAGTATTTTTTGTAATTGGACACTTAAATACACTTTATGTTTAACTTCTTATTCAATTCGTGTTGTTTTTTCGCGTGAAAAATTATTAGAAATAAAACATAGTGGCTAAATTAATACTAATCAGCAAGTTATAAAATTTGATAACTAAATCGTGATAACTCATAAAATTGAAAGGGGGGTTTCATGCTTTTTACCAACAAAAGAAAATGGGTGCATTTACACGTGAACATGTATGTATGAATATTATCGTGAACAAGGGGAAATTCAATAAGGGGCTTCAAAGATTACTTTTGTGAGTGGAAAAAAAAATGTTTCATCCGGTGATTTTCATAGTGAGAAAGCGAGTTTCTCACCAAAATTAATCGGGCCTCTCTAATTCACGTGAGAAGTGAATTTAAGAAATTCACCGTGAAATCCGGCGATCGACAAGCACAGCCGACACTTCTGTTCCTGCTGTGTCTCGCATCACACAGCCCAGACAGAGGACCACCAACACTTGCGCTGCGTCCTTGCTGCCATCGGACCGAGCTACCACCGTCGATCTCCACGGGTTGCCGGCGGAGAGCATCTCTCGAAGATCAACTGCATCGG
>JBBYHH010298467.1:0-21154 GCA_038382905.1 Daphne laureola
ACAAAGGATCACTCCCTAAGTGTTTCACTCTCTGAAGTGGATGTGCACGTGTGTATAGTGATCTTACCAAGTATCTTATATCTATAGGCTTGCAAGCGAACCAAAACTTCTCTACTCATTCTTCCCGAAGGAAAAAATTGCATGTCTTACCAATCAGGTGGTCTTTCATTCAGGTTGTAATGATGTATGGTTTGGTGAGAACAGTGATTGGTTGAAGGCTTTCTTTAGGTGAAGCTTATTGAAACCACTTGAGTTTACAAGTAAATGGGTACTAAAAATAGACAATAATCACAAACTCATACCCAACTTGCATCTTTTGAAAGCTTCACACATTTTCACACAATTTGCATTTTTCAACCTTTTGAACAATTCTGAATTAAACAAATAAACACAAGTGCCTTTATCTTGATTTCACACAAAAAAAATCCAGTAAGCTCACTTTTTTTTCACTTTTTTTTTTCAGAATTGTCATTTTTTCACTCACATAGCACAATAATGTATAATATCTTCAAACTCAGAGTTTGAATACACCACAAAAATTTCATGCATATGCCCAGAATAAAATACTTAAGAAGTTTCAAGGATGAAAGGTAATAATAAAGAATGGATATGGCTCAAAACATGGGTGAATAAAGAATCCGGCTTAAAGCTCAAAATGTCTAATGAAAATAATGTACATGTTGGCTATTTAGTCAACTGGTTCATCCTAATTTACCACCATCTTCCCGGCTCAACATACACATATGTATATTTATAACGGTTCCAAACAAGCAAGTTCTAGCTCTCATACTCAGTAAGATACTCTCATGAAAGAATAATTCACACAATTCATGCATAATTATCACATGAGTTCTATTATGTGAGATAAGATGAAGGGTCTCAAATCATCTGAGTGGAGACTCATAGTATCATGTGAATGTTTGCGGTGACAAACATTGAACCGGGCCAAATAATGCTCTTAGACCATACACTGTCAAGATAAGAGCAAAAGTTATATTGATCCACAGACTTGAGAATGTTATATTATATTATGTATGAATTGTGTGATTTTGATATGTCAACCAATGATGTCCAATAAGGGACTATACTTCGATATGTTGGATCACATAATTTATACATAGATATGAATAGTCATTCAATAAGGGATTCACCGCTCCTAAATGTAGGACATAATATTTGGAATGCTTCTCATGTGGTTTTGGATGTTTACGTCCGATCGGCCAATTTAGAAATTCGGTTTTATATAAATATTATTTTATTATTAAAAGTATATATTGTATATAGTTTTAATAAATACTTTCTAAATTTTTTTCTATCCAAAACAAACATGAGATGCACATATAAGTTAGGAATCGACAGTGCCATTTAATTGAAGACTGATTGATCTTGATTCCTGGAATTTATATGAATATTAGTTGGTGAATGGAACAATATAAAATTGGGGGTCTCGCAAGCTAAGTCTCTGATTGTTTTGGAAATGGTTGCACTTCCATCATTTATTGGGACGTGAATGTAATCTTCAAATTAGTTGAGGACTAATCTGATCATTAGTAGGAGATTCCTAAGATTCACGTGTGAAGCATTGGAGGATTTTAAAATTGCGGAATCTCAGCGAGGCTTTCAATTTCTGATATTCTCAAATTGATCCTGAAATTTCCTTCAAGGTAAGTAGAATTTTTTTTTTTTTGAAAAATTCTCCAACAGTGGTATCAAAGCATGTTTGATTAGAGAATACTTGCTGTAATTGCTTGTATGATTTTACTTGTGATGTATAATTGATACAAGCATGAGTTTATTACTAATTAATTTGATTAATAGAGAAATATGTTCTCTGTACACGTTTTGTAAAAAAACCCTAATACAATTCACATGATTTTGTGCGTAATTGTTACTGCAATTGATTGGGTTTGGTTGTTTGATGATCGAGTATCAAAACTCCTATGGTTTGAAGAACCGATTTGATGTGAATCAGATTATTTTCGATTTTGAATCAAGAAACCCTAACTGTTAGGGTTCATAGATTAGATCCTAAATTCAAACTACAAAAGCTCAATTGATGCAATTGGATTACATGGTGAGAGTCACCAGGTGATGGCCGACCAAAATACACCTTCAGATGCTACTGGGGGAGACGTTACCGGCGCCGGAAAGCTGCTGGGCAGCAGCGGGTTTCGCGGTGGTGTGGGCCGATTCTTGTGGCTTCCGGCGGTGCGATGGAGTCTAGGGGCGGTGGGCTTGGGTCGCCGGCCCTTAGGCTGCCTAACCGCACCGGTGGCGGCGCTTGGGGTAGCCGACGCAGCGAGCTCAGGAGTTGCGCGATAATGAAGCTGTTGTTTGCAGCAACCGGGTCTGACCCGGGTCGGAGGGTCGGGTTTAACCCGCCCGTTGACCTGCGTTTGAACCAGTAAATTCCCTGCCTCTGACATCGACAATTTCATATTGGAATCACCGGCAACCCAAAGGAAGGCGAACCGTCCTATTCCCTCGGAACTAGTAAACGCATTAATGGGCGTTAATGATGGGAGTAATGCCGATTTGGAAGATGTGGAATTCGTAAAGTCATCCCCTTTTACACTGGATCTGGGCCCTTCAATTTCACCTGCTGGCCCAACCCAAATCCCCATTCAAGCTGGTTCTACTGGTGGGGTTAGAAGCCCTCACTTAGACTCTGGAAACCCATCAAGCTCTGCCCGAGTCAACTTATCAATCCCATACGTTGGTGAGAACTCTATTGGTCCAACATCCTCTTTTGCTTCATCTGTTGCTCCATCAACTTTGAACTTCGAGACAGAATTCCCCAATTCTGAGCTCCCAGCTGATCCTTACATCCCATGTCCGGGAAATGAACGCCCACCCAATCCCGCCGGCAAGAAGCCACGAAAGGGTCCTCGACCATCAACCAAACCTTCATCTACAGCTACGCCAGTTCTTCAGGCTCGTATGTCTCTACGGGAGGTCAAGAGAATTGCACGGGCCAAAGCACAACGTGCTCAGGCTACTTCTTCAAAATGATCTTCGAAGAAATCAATGTTGGCTGGTAACGGTGAGCATTGCTCAGCCTCCGAGACAAGTGAGCCCAATTCTCACTCTGCCAAGGCCCCAAAATGCTCTCCGATTAAATCATCAAGCTCAAAATCCAGTAACTTGCAAAGCTTTGGGGGAAAAGTTGGCTTTCAGTATAAGTCCAAGAATCGGGACCTCGGATCTAAGAAAGCTATGGGTGCATCTAGACCACCTCAATGAAGATCTTATCCTTGAACATAAGAGGATTTGGAGGAGATAGCAAGGTACCTTTACTTTGTGAACTACTATGCAAGGAGTCCATCAATTTTTTATCAATTCAGGAAACGCTTATATCCGGTGATGCTTCAAATACTATCAACTTAATCTGGAGGCATTCAGAGTATGAATTTTTCCAATCTGCTGTTAACGGTCGCTCCGGTGGCCTATTCTGTGTTTGGAAAAAAAGAATTTTTTCTGCTTCTCAATCATTTACAGGGTGAGGTTATCTAGCTGTAGAGGGATATTGGAATGACTTCTCTCAAAAGGTGACCTTGGTGAATGTCTACGCCCCTCAGGACACTGTTTTGAAAAAAACTCTGTGGGATTCATTAGCTCTCCTGAAATCTGGCTCTGAACCTCTGTGGTGTTTCATGGGAGACTTTAATGTTGTTCGCAAGGTCGACGAATGAAAAGGGAGCAGTTTTAATCAGCGCAAATCAGATGATTTCAACGACTTCATCAATCAAGCCAACTTACAAAAATACAGTATGGGTGGAAAACGTTTTACATGGATTGGCCAAGGCGGCACCAAGTTAAGCAAGCTTGATAGGTTCTTGCTTTCCAGAGAATTATACGAAGTCTGGAATGGTCTTTCGGTGGTAGCTTTGGAGCGCACATTTTCTGATCACTGCCTAATACTCCTCAAATCTCTAGAAGTTGACTTCGGGCCATCACCCTTTAAATTCTTCGATCATTGGCTGCAAGACCAGAGCTTCAATGATATGATCACATTTGCCTGGTCCGGTTTTTCTGTCACAGGCTGCCCCAGCTTTGTGCTTAAAGAGAAACTTAAACTTCTTAAAAACCAAATAAAGGTTTGGAGGCGCCATCACTCTTCTTCACATCAAGCTAAAGTTCAAGAGGCAAGAGCTAAAATGGAGGAGTGGGACAATGAAGCTGAGACTCGGAATTTCTCTGTCACAGATTGTGAGAACTTCACCACCTCAAGGAGAGAATATTTTCGGGCAGAAAATCAGTACTCCAAATCCTTGAAGCAAAAATCCAGAGTCAAGTGGGCATTAGATGGCGATGAAAACACTCGATTTTTCCATGGTATCATTAAGGGCCGCATGAAAAGAAACTCAATCAAAGGTCTCAACATGAATGGCACATGGGTTGAAGATCCGGGCCCCCTCAAGGCTGAAATGTACAGTTTTTTTCGGAATTAGTTTACAGAATGTGATTTGGAGCGACCTATCTTCATGAGTTAAAATTTTAAAAAGCTCTCTGCTACTCAAAACTCACATCTTGATTCACCTATTTCAAAAGCAGAAATTAAGCAGGCGATTTGGAGTTGCGAAGGCCCCAAAGCCCCGGGGCCCGATGGCTTCACCTTTACTTTCATCAAAACACATTGGAAGCTCCTAAAGGAAGATATTATGGTCTTCATAAGAGACTTCGAAACATCCGAAAGACTACCTAAAGGCTGTAATTCGACCTTCCTAACCTTAATTCCCAAGGTTAGTGACCCGTTGACACTATCGGACTACCGACCTATAAGTTTGATAGGGTGTCAGTATAAAATTCTCGCCAAGGTGCTTGCGGAGAGATTGAAACCTGTTATGCCACATATCATATCAGAAAATCAGACGACTTTTGTCGGAGGGAGACAAATTCTAGATGGCGCACTTATCGCCAATGAAGTAGTAAGATGGGCAGATATATTAAAGAAAAAACTCCTCCTGCTCAAGGTTGATTTTGCCAAAGCCTTTCACTGTCTTAGCTGGTCTTTTCTTGATAATATCATGGCACAAATGAAGTTCAGTGAAAAATGGAGGGCTTGGATTCAAGCATGTCTCTCTTCAGTGAGAGTTTCTGTTCTTGTTAATGGCTCTCCCACAGATGAGTTCTCGATGGAAAAGGGTCTCCGGCAGGGAGACCCTTTATCTCCTTTCCTTTTCATCATTGCAGCAGAAGCCATCCATGTCATGCTCGAGGAGGCGGAGGAGTCTGGTTTATTTAAAGGAATTAAATTGGGGGGAAACGGGGAATCAATCTCCCACCTTCAATTCGCTGATGATACCCTATTTCTTGGTGAATGGTCCTCAATTAACCCCTCGAATCTGCTCAAGCTATTAAAATGTTTTGAGGCCACTTCCGGTCTTCGTATAAACCTTCAGAAGAGCAAACTCATCGCCATTAGAGTTCCTCAGTCCAAAACTACTCGACTTGCTCGTAGCCTGCACTGTTGCGCTGGCTCGCTCCCATTCATTTACCTCGGACTGCCCGTTGGAGCTAATATGAAGCGTACTACAAGTTAGGCTGATATTGAGAAATTTTTTGAGAAAAAGCTTAATACATGGAAATCTTCTACTCTCTCCATTACTGGTCATCTAACACTGATTAAGGCAATCCTCAATAGCCTGCCGGTATACTTTTTCTCCTTGTTCCGTGTCCCAGTCAAAGTCCAAAAAAATCTGGAAACTCTCCGCAACAAATTCTTCTAGGGATCAGTTGGAAATTCCAAAAAATTAATTTGGGCAAAAAGCTCCAAATTATATGCTGACTATGATGAAGGAGGTCTAAAAGTCGTTAGTCTTGAAGGCAAGAACCTTGCGCTGCTTGGCAAGTGGTCGTGGCGCTTTCGAATGGAAGAATCATCCCTCTGGGCTCGAGTAATTAAGGCATTTTATGGAGCAGATGGTGGCCTAACTACACAACGTATTCCAGTTCAAGGCGGACCTTGGGTGAAAATAATCAGGGCAGGTAAAGAGCTCGACGATGCTGGAATTGCTTTCACTAAATCATTCAAGAAGGTGGTAAACATGGGCGATCAGACCAAATTCTGGTATGATGTTTGGTTAGGGGACTCAGCTTTATGTGAGAGATTTAAACGACTCTATGCGCTGGAAACTTGGAAAGATTGTTCGGTAATGGACCGGCAGCAACTCGTCAATGGCTCCCAAGTCTGGATTTGGTCTTGGCGACATGAGCCAAGAGGTCGTGAGTCAGGGGAATTAACCAACCTACTGTCTTGTCTAAATGGTTTCATCACTAATCCCTCCAAGGCAGACTCCTGGAGCTGGTCACTCTCTTCTGACGGGCTATTTTTAGTCCGGATCCTATCTCGACAGTTGGACTCTATACTTGCTTCTCTCACAGATATCCCAACCCGCTGGACAACAATCATCCCTCAGAAGGTGAACATTTTCGCGTGGCGTGCTCGACAAGACTTCTTACCTTGCCTTCTTCAGCTCGGCATGAGAGGTATTAATATCCCTTCCCTTACATGCCCTCTTTGTTCTAGCGCTGTTGAAGACACTGAACATGCTATCTTGAGATGCTCGTTTGTCATGAATGTATGGGGCGCAATTGCTCGTTGGTGGAATTTCTCCTCTTTTTTTATCTGGGATATGGCTGACCTGTCTTCAGATGAGACATTACACATGGTACCACCCAAAATTCGGCCATTATGGGAAGCAGTCCTACTTTCTACTGCTTGGGCCATCTGGAGGGCCAGGAACCGCTTGGTCATGGAGAATCATAAATGGAGCATTTTGGCGATCATTTCAGATATACAAGTCATGTCTCACCACTGGATTTCTAGCAGAAAACTGGGAGTTATTGGTCCCTGGATGGAGTGGCTGCTCTCACCAAATAACAGCCCTGGTGTTTAAATAATATATTATTTTCTTCTGGGAGAATTATGTAATCATGAGCCTCACTCCAGACCTATCAACAAAGCATGGATCTCTCTTATTCTCTCATGGAGTGGATATCTTTTAATAAAATTTATCCATTGTTGTTAAAAAAAAAGAGACTAAAATCACAATCGATTAAAAAGCTTTCAAATTTCTTATTGAGTGTGGACAAACTCTTGATACTCTTTGTATTATATAAAAGGGGAAGAGATTTCATGGATCAAAGCAAGCTGCAAGGAATTATCAGGTAATCATGGTTTTGTAAATTAGAGGCTTATGAGAAAATTTGTTCACAGGGAACATTTTTTTTAATATTCATCATAGTTCTGTTGCCATACGTAGTGGCAAGGCTTTGTAGCTGCTCGTGCCGCTACTAAGTAAAACAACTACTCTTCCTGCATCAACTACATAGTGCAACAATCCGTACCCGATCCAACCCAAAACTGACCTGAACTTGACATGATTAAGATGAAACCTGTAAACACCCGAACCCAAAATAACTTCAACCTGAGAGTACCAGAACATGATATGGACTCAAAATTTTGAGAACCCGAACCCCCGATGATCAATTCGATAAAACCTGAATTCAACAGAAATCATCATTTTTGTCTTAACCCACGTTTGAACACAAAAAAATGATTCTAAACCACTCTCGTTCGAAAATTGTTTTGTTCCAACTACCTCAGTGTGGTCTTAAACAACTCTCGTCCGAATTTGTTTTTGTCCTAAACACTTTACAGAGTTATTTTGTCCTAAATTTAGTTAATGAATATTTTGTTGACCAAGTGCAACTTTTTAAAATATTTTATCCTAATGTGTTCAACATTTGGTCTAATAGTCATGCTCTTGAGGACATAAGGTGAAGATCTTGAGTTCAAACCTCAATCATCTCTATCACTTACCCCTAAATATATCAAAAATAGAAAAAAATAATACTTTATCCTAAACCACTCTAGTCTGAATATGATTTTTGTCCTACTTTAGTTTTCATATTTACTTTGTCCTAAAGGAGTTCCCTAATATTATTTGTGTAGCACAACTTTTAAAAATAATTTTATCTTAAAGCTCTCTTGTTTGAAGTTTTTTTTTCTCCTAAACCACTTTTGAAAAACTAATTTGTTTTTTTTGTTTTTTTGGTGGAAGGGGAACAACTTTATTAATATCAAAAGCCATGCGACACTTACAAATGGTACAAGGACATGGGTTGTACAAGGAAGAGCCAAACCTTGTCCTAAAAGAATATTTTTGTACCTAATCTTGTGCTCAACAGTAAACTCATGAAATACAAGCTAAACAAGAACATAAACTATAAGAACTATACCCTGCAAAAATATCAAAACCTTAAAAATTTAAAATATCAAACAAATCCAGACCATTCCTACCTTCTTTCTAAACTTCTTGTGGTTCCTTTCCTTCCATATAGCATAAACCACAACAATGAAGACACTCCTCTGCAAGCAGGCTTTGAGTGATTTTCCTTTGACAACGCTCAGCTTCTAGGCACAAGTCCTCTCCCACTCAAAAGGAGGAGCAAACAACTTAACCACTTGAAAACAAGCTACGAGCAGACCACTTGAAAAACCACAGCTAAAAAACAAATGCTCACGATTTTCAAAACTAGAATGACATAGGATACAAGCAGGACTGATGGAGTCATTCCACACCATAATCCTCTCACCAGTTTAAAGGGCTTCTGACAACTAGAAAATGACTGAGCTTTTAGGGATATGCTTAGGTCCCAGCTTCAATTTGCAGATGATACCATTTTCCTCGCACATTGGTCGTTCTAAAAAATCAAGAATACTATGGCCCTCCTCAAGTGTTTCGAACTAGCATCTAGGCTACAAATCAATTTGAAAAAGACAAGGTTGCTCGGAATTGGGGTCAATTTCTCTGATGTGGAGGTTATGGAAAGGCGGGTTGGATGCAGCTGCGACAAAACCCCTTTCGAATATTTGGGTCTACCTGTTGGGAAAAACATGGATTTGGTGGACAGTTGGGACAATACTGTGGATAAATTCAAATCGAAGTTGTGCTCTTGGAAACTTATAATGTTATCCATTGGGGGGAGGTTCCCTGGTAAAATCGGTGTTAGGTGATCTATCCATTTACTTTTTCTCTTTATTCAGGGTGCTCGTGTCTATCCTAAAAAGACTAGAAAATTTGCATAACAATTTCTTCTAGGGTCAGGTGAGTGGTCCTAGTAAAATTATATGGGCAAGTCATAGTTATCTTGTAGGAGAGTACAAAGAGGGGGGTTTGGGTATGGGTAGTTTTTGGGCAAAAAAATCTTACCCTTATGTGGAAATGGTGGTAGAGGTTTTGCTTAGAAAAGGATAGGTTGTGGGTCAAAGTGGTGATTGACCTTCATGGCCAGGGTGGTTTGGGGAAAAGGAGAGGATCTAGATCGGGCGGTGTGAGTGTCTAGTCCGAGATTGTGAAATCTATTCTTTCCGTAAATTATCTGGATTTACCACAGGTTGTCAATTCGAAACGGATCGTGGGAACTGGCAGCAACACCAAATTTTGGATGGATCCCTGGTTGCTCTCGATCCCCTTAAAGGACCACTTCCCTAGGTTGTTTCATCTGGATTTGGAGCAAGACGTCATTGTTGAAGCTAGAGCCAGCCATTCGGCTGTTCTGCGGACGAGCTTCAAGTTTTATCTCCGCTTCTGCAGGTCATCTCCTTGGACGCTACAAAAAGGGACTCTTGGTGCTGGAGTCTGGACTCAAAGGGTTTCTCTAGTGCGGTCTAGCAAAAGCCCTTGATGCCTTCAAGTTCCCATCCTCCCCTCCAGCAACTTTCTGGTCTAAATTCCTACCGAAGAAAGTCTTGGTTTTCCTGTGGCGACGCATAGGTGTTTCCTCCCGGCAATGATACAACTTCGACGAAGGGGTCTGTAGGTACCATCCCTAACTTGCTCAGTTTGCAACCAGATGCCAGAATCTGTGGATCATTCTTTGTTCTACTGTTCATTCGCTCTGTAAATCTGGGATCTAGTTCGAAGATGGTGTGGTGCTCCTCCCGGCATCATTTTGTCACTTCAGAATCTTACAGATTCTGCTTCATTCAGCGACATCCCAGGTCCGGTGCAGGCCCCATGGCAGGCTATCCGTGTTATTTCGGCGTGGGCAATCTGGAAAGCTCAAAATCGGTTGGTTATATAGAAAATTCCATGGAGCTCTCTTGCAATTATTTCAGAGATTCAGATGCAGTCCTTCCTTTGGCTCAAGAACGGGGGATGCCCTTCCATCTCTTCTTCCTGGATGGATTGGCTCCTTAATCCACTGGGGATATAATCCTTGTCTTGCTCCTACTGGGTGTTCTCTTGCAATGTTTTGGTTTCCTTGCTACTCTTAAGCGTTCTCTTTGGGCTTAAGCTTTTTGCTCAAAACTTATGTCCTTTCATCACCTTTCTGTTTCTTTACAATTTTTTCTATTAATAAAATTCAATTGCAGTAAAAAAAAAAAACAAATTTAATAAGTTGCATCCTATTAGCAAAAGAGAGGAATCTGGTGGACTAACCTTTCAGCATACCCAATATTCTGTCAACAAGAGGTTGACATTGCTTGATAGTCAGACGAGATCCACTGAGGGGCACTCTTAAGTACTTCGTAGGGAGGGTGCCAACTCTAATTTCCAACACAAACAAGATTTGTGCCTGAAGGGCAGAGGGCACACCAGTAAAAACGATGTTACTTTTCTACTCACTCACAAAACGACCAGTGTCATAGTAAAACTTGTTCAAGGCCTCCCTAATACCCACAACAGATTGGAGGGAAGCCTTAGAGGAAATCTGACTTTTTTACGTTAGAGAAGTCATTAGTGAATAACAGATGTGAAATTTTGACTTTTTTGCACTTAGGATGGTAGGCTACATACCATTCCTCATACACTTTGTTTAGAATCCTCGAAAGGTATTCCATTGTGATAACAAAAAGATGTGAAGATAGGGGATCTCCGTGTCTTACTCCCTTCCTACCCTCGAAAAAGCCCGCAAGAGACCCTTTGATGTTCAGAGAATAAGAGGGAGAAGAGACACACATCCAAATCCAATTGACAAAAAAATGAGGAAAACCAAGTTGCAGTAGAAAGCATTTTAGAAAAACCGAAGAGACATAGTCAAAGGCTTTTATAATGTCTATTTTCAAAGTCATCTGCGGGGAAATGTGCTTTCTAATATATCCCCTCATGATTTCCTAATGATCTGCGGGGACATACATTATCAATGATCTGTCAGACCTTAATGAAACTAGATTGGGCTGGACTAATCAAATCATGAAGAACCAATTCGAGCCTATTGGCCAGAATTTTTGCAATGACCTTATAAAGGACACTGCAGTAGGATATTGGTCGGTAGTCAGCTGGAGAATTAGCATGGAAGCTTTTGGGAATCAGGTGAATAGTGGTAGCACAGAATGAGGAAGGTAGTTTACCATGGTGGAAACACCAATGAAAAACATTCTATAAATCCCCCCCGCCAAGTCCCATTGAGACTAGTAGAAACCGACAGTTTAGCCGTCAGGGCCTGAATCCTTATTGGCTCCCATAGAGAACAAGGTAGCACGAGCTTCTTAAAAGGTGATAGGAGCCTCCAAACTCCTCCTGTGCTCTTCTGTCAAAAAGGCACCATAAAAAGTAAGGGAGTAATCAGCTTCAATAGAATTAGAAGAATCAGTAGCCAGCATGGACTTAAAGTAGGAAAGGAACTCATCTACTACAAGAGTTGGAGAAGAGACACGCTCTCCAGAACTTTTAAGCACAATGCTGATCTTCAATCTAGCTTGTCTCTCTCTGACCTTGTCATGCAAAAAGGCAGTGTTGTCATCACCAAGTGAGGCCCACTCACATGCTGCCTTATGGACATAAAAGACATCTTCCCTTTTCTTTTGCTCAAAACAATTGTTGCTGGCTTCTTGGAATGAAGAAAATAGGTGATTGTTGAAAGGTTCAACACTCAGGTTAGCACTGCCTTCCTGAATTAACCCTCAGCTAACTTGACCCTTCTTGAGATATCACTGAAGTATTCTGCATTAAAACTTCTTAATACTGCTTTGAGGCTCTGTAATGTGAGAATGAATTGTCTAGCTAGAATTGCATCCTGAACAGGGGCAAGCCAGGAATCTTGAACCACATTAGAGAAATCCTTGTGCCTCCTCCACATGTCAAGGAACCTGAAGGGAGGTCTCCTTACCCAGTTCTCAGTGCCAAAGCCTAGAACTGCAACTGCATGATCTGGGAACAGATTTGTGCTAAAATCTACCAGTGATTGCTGATGCAGCTCACACCAGTGACAGTTGACATGAACACGGTCTAGCTTATAGTAGATTCTGTCCTCCCCCTTGCTAATTGCACCAAGTGAAGAAAACACTTATCTTGTGCAGATTCATAAGACCCAATTCCTCACACAGACTAGACATCCATGTTGAGTGAAGGTCAGGGCTGCCTTGAACAACTAATTTTTCCTTAGTAGATATTATTTCATTATAATCTCCCATGAGAATCCAAGGGGCATTAATCTCACTACCAAGCTAGTTTATAATACTCCAAGAAAAACCTCTCATAGACATGTCATTACTAGCATACACAGCTATAAGGAAACATGTCCACTGCCCCAAGATGTGTTCAACTCTACAATGGAGAAACTGCTCATCAAATATCAGAACATAAACAATTAACACTAGGGGATCCCAGCCTAGCCAGATCCTGAAATTGAGAGCTACATAATAGTTGTTTTCAAAAGCCCATTTCCCAAAACACTTGTTGAAAATCCCAGAAAATTTAGCATCTTTAACCCTAGTTTCTAGAAGTGCAAACAAAGACAAAATCATCTTCTTTTTAATTTTTTGTATCTCCCTATGTTTGAGAGGGTTGTTTAACCCCCTCACATTTCAGCATCCCCACATCAATAGGGTATGAGGAGAGAACAAGCATCATCTGAGCCCTGCAGTAGCTAAAAGTGGGAGAACATGTTAGGGGAAGCCAAATCGCTAAAATGTAGCATAGGGGGAGTAGGTACCTGTTGCATATGACCAACCCCTCTGCCCTTATTTTTCCTCTTAATCTCCTAGAAGCCACCATGCATATCCTCAACAAGATCCTTAGGGTATGTTTGGTTGTCAGGATAAAAAACAGTGAGATAGGATGATTAAAATGGATAGGATGAGATAATGCATGATAGGATAAGATGATGATGATACAGTATTCCATCTCTTGTTTGGTTGTACACAGGATAACTGAAAAATCATCTCAACATATGTTTGGATGCTCAAAGGGATGTGAAGATTTTTTTATTTTTTATTTATCATCTTATTTGTAAAGAAATAATTAAAAACTATAGTTTTTTTCGTATTTAATTAGTGATTGGAAATTTGAAAAAAAAAATGTTCATTTTCCTTTGCCTTCAACATTTTATCTTTATTACTTAAATTCTTTCTTTCTTTTTTCTTTTTAAACATGCTACATAGTTTATAGCTTTTTGTGTGCAAAACAATTACAAAGAGAGCTCCAGCCTCAAACAATGTTGGTTCCACGAAAAAATGGAAAATTCATCATATGCTAAGATCTTTGTCATGTATCTATTGCTTAGGAGCCCCGTGGAGGAGATGATAAGTGTCTGTTGATGAGAAACTTGGTCAATAGTTAATGGTGAATATTGGATACATTTGGATAAAATTTTCCTCACAATGTATTGAAATTGTTAAACTTGCAGAGACAGGCGTTGGAATGACAATTGGAGAAAGTTTTAGGAGAAAATGAAATTTTATCCAGAAATGTCATGCATGGTGGTCACCGTAGGTTTGTGCATGTCAATCACCAAATTTCCAATGAATAGCTTCAAATTGTACATGGTGATCGCCATGTACACACTGAATTTATACATAACGACCACTACATTTCCAGTGTGTTGCTCAAGATTTCACTTCCCTGCGCTTATGACGTGAGGATCCACTGGTGGATTATTTACTCCCATTTTTATGGGATAAAAAATGGTAAAAGGGGTGATTTTCATCCCATCCTTGTACACACCAAACAAAGGATAAAGAGAGAAAATGGGATTAAAACTATCTCATCCCTCCTATTGCTGCCAACCAAACATACCTTTAGGGTCTTCCTTAGCAGGTTTAGCCATAGACACTACTGCAGTTGTCTCCTTCTCCTTCTCCCTCTTCTTCCTAAATTTATCAAGATGATCACAACCCTCAGCCTTATACCCCAGCGCATACACTTGTCACAAGTCTTAGGGATCCACTCATAGGTGACAGGTTGAAGGTAGTAACCATCAGTAGTTCTTATCTTGATAAAATCTTGAACTTTACCAGGGTCATGAAGTTCTACCAAGACTCTAGCGTATTCTAGCCTGGGCTTCAAGGTAGTAGGTTGATCAGCTATGAATGGTTTTCCTATGACACTAACCAGTGTGCGAAGAAGCTTTGGAGTCCAACATTCCAGCTTCAGATTAGGTGGGCGCACCCAAGCAGGCGTAAGATCAAAGAAGTCCTTACTGATATTCATCCCTGGCTCAAATTTCTTAAGCAAGGGAGGACAATCAAAGACAAAGTATGTTAGCGATTCGTAGATCTTACAGAGATCATCGTGTGAGTGAAATGTGAACAAGAACACGCCTACTTGCTTGACGATGGCAGGAGGGACTACATTCTTCCACCTTGCTTTGACAAAATTGTCTATGCATGTGAGTCCTTGTGACTTCAGTGCCAACCACACACCTAACCAAGTATCTTTCCAGCTGTGGGATCCTTCCATGATTTCCTCATCAGAAAAAACCACTTCCTCACCCGAGACCGTTGTGGGATCCAGTTCCAGAGTGAAATTTGGATTATGGCTCACTTTTACTCTCTCATTATTTAACTTCGCAGTCGCATCTTCTGCCGCAACTGTTACAGCCCAATCAGAGCAACCCTCACCACTCGGTGAAACCCTAGCAACATAGGATCCTGCCGACAGAAGCGGAGTAGGCCTTTAAATCAGAGTTACTGTTCTCGGGACAAGAGTAACTGTTTGCTGGATCGAAGTAGATGTCTGCACCAACAACGGCGAGATCCGATCGTGATTTTGAACGACCACCTGAAATTCCTCAACATCAGATTCAGATTGAAAGTCTTCCACTGGACTCGCATGTAGAGCTTCCTTCAAAGGTTGACCTTTACCTCCGCAGCCATGCCCTTTGGCCGCCTTAACTGCTGCCTTACCACGCTTCGCCATCCCCCGCAGTGTAAGAGACTATAAGAGCAATGCCTTAGATTGGTGAGATCTAACGACGCAAAGTTCTAGAGAGAGAAAATTCTCACACTAGAAATCGTAATAAACTAGGGCTCGAAAAAAAGAAAATTTCACTAATATTTTATCGATGAAGAGAAACTTTGAGAAACACTTTTTTCCTAAACTATCCTTGCCTAAAAATTATTTTATCATAAAGCACTCTTATGTGAAAATTAGTATTCCACACTTATTGAATTTTTTTTTGTCAATGCATAAAATTTGACATAATACCCACATTTTAAATTAGTATTCAACAATCAGAGACAAAATCATCCTTGATAATTATGTTTTATGTCATTCGAGATTTGAAAAACATTACTGATAAACCACGATCTTAATTTCAAACGTGATTATCAATTTATATATATATATCATTCCCTTTATAAAGTATCTAGCTCCATTCTTGTGCTCAAAGAAAAACTCGATATGACCAAGACTAGAGAGCGAACCCTAAAGGCTTCTCTCCTTTGCTCATAGCCGTTGTGGAGCTTGCTACACAAGTAACTGTCGCGCTCATCATCCTCCTCCTCCTCCGGTGTCGTTGTTGTGTGTGTCTTGTCATCCTCCTCCTCCGATTGGCTTCTACTTCTCGTTGCATCTCGCTCACATGGAGTCCCTTGGTTCCGGTTTGGCCAGCCTTCAATTGTAAGCGGTAGCCGTTCGCCCAGGGGTCGTGCGTCTACTCCACTGCAACAAACGCTAGTCGCGAAGGTGCTGACAATGCGGGCCATGCGCGCTAACCACCTGGAGATAGCACTGCATCGCGCTTGGCCGCGAGATGTGGCTTTCTCGGCCTGCAGCTACGCAAACATCGTTAAATATCTTCCTCTTGGAGTTTAATTTTATGGACCAGGCGAAGCTGGTGCTTCATGGTGGCTCGTGGTCTTTTGATAATATTCTCATCATCATGGTGCTTTTAAAGAAAGGAGACTGTCCGTCTATATATAATGGTGTTTTCTCATGCTACATTTTGGATCCATGTGATGGATGTTCCGTTTGATTGGCTGCTAAGTGCAAATTATAATATATATTTTACTCTTAATTTTGCATATAGATTCAATTAATTGCTATGTTCTTATTCTTTTACGCAAGAGTTTTGCAGGATTCTACTCTGGAAAGGAATGAAGCAAAATTGAGGAATTTGTGATTAATTTGACAAGAAAAGAAGAGTTGGAGGTAAATTGGATCGAAAGATTAAAGCTAAGGATCAAAATGACAGAAGGAAAATGTTTTGGGGCCAAAATACATAACTAATAGAAGTTTGAGGAAAGAAGAGAGGTTTAGGCCAAACCTAGCCCAATTTGGACTAGGTTACGTGAAAGAGAGGGACACAGCACGTCATTCAGCCAACATTCCACAGTTTTTGGAGAAAGGACGAAGGAAGAGCTCAACGGGAGGAGATTTTGCACTAAAAATATATTTTTCTTCAACATTCTTCACCCGGATTTTATCAATTTTATTTTATTATTGCTAATTGCTTCTAAACATGTTTAGTGGTTAATTTTCTCATTACTTTCTAGGATTATTTTGTGAAGCTTCACTGTAGGACTATATTATTATTTCATGATGCATGTTTAATTACTCGGATAGTTCATACATTATTTTCTTGATCACAAAATATTTGTGGTATGTTTCGCTTAGATATAAAAGAGTATTACTAGACCACATGGTAATTAGACTAGATTTGATTGTGAAGCGAGAGCTTGCAACGAGTTTAGGAAGAAGATAGATCACTTGAATAGTTAGAGTGAAGCGATGATTGTGCTTTAATATCCAAACAACCACTCATTCTCTTTTATTTTATTAATTCATACATAAATTGTTAGAATCACAAGTCCATGTGGATTCGATCCGGTACTCACCAATTTTACTACTTGTTGACAAACGCACACTTGCGGTGTTGCAGCCATTGGCGTTGTCAATCTGTGGCTCTTTTCTTGGGTCAGCTACTTCTGGATGTCAAGAGGTGGAGTTTGATGGTCCTTCACTGCGTCTTCATCTCTTCATTGATATTATGAAACCCATGCGGCGTGTTTTGAAGGTTGAAATAGATGGTGAGGAGAAGTCCTTTTCCATGAAATATGAGCGGCTAACACACTTCTGTTTCACCTGTGGCATGGTCAACCATGTTGAAAAAGACTATTTTTCTCCTACTCTAGCGAAAGGAGCGAGGCATGAATTGAGGGATTGGTTGTGTTTTTGTGGTGCTCGATCTCGGGCAACTGGTCTAAGGAAGGGACAGTCTATTGGCTCGCCTATTGCTGATAGTATGGGGATGACAATGAAGGAGCCATAGGTGCAGGAAGTTGGGGAGGTGTAGAGTAATGATGATATAGTTGTTCAGCCGGTGGTGGAGGTGTCTTCAACGCCAGTTCATGTTGTTCCACCTCTCGTGTCTGCGGTTAGTGTTGGGATTGTTGTCCTCACTTTGCTAGTAGGGACTGACCACTCAGATGGTTCTGTGGGTGGGGTCTTATTGCAACGGCGAACGGGTGATCATTATGGAGTGGATCTTGTAAAGGGTCGTACACCTGGTTTGGGTGTGGGAGGCGCTGGAAGGTCTTGAAGAAGATGCAGGTGTCGGGAGCAGTTGTAGCGGCAGTTGAGCATAACCTGCTTAGGTTGGTGCACTCCCAGCCTCTAAGTGACGGGCGACCCTTAATGGCTCGCCCATTCTGGCGGATAGGTGTGAGTAGGGGTGAAAACTTAACAAACAGCTCGAGCTTGACTTGAACTCGGCTCGATTTAAAGCTCATTCATTCCTCGTTCCAAAAGTTATCAAGCCAAGCTTGAACATATTTTTAAGCTCGATATATATTTCAAACCAAACATGAATACCGAGATGCTCGACTCGGCTCGACTTTAGATTAACATTTTCCTTTGAAATAAGTGTACAACTCAAGCTCGACTTGAGATCGATCGATTTAAAACTTGTTCGTAGTTCGTTCATAGAAAGTTCAAATCACGGTTAAACAAAACTTCAAAAGCTCGATGCAAATTTCAAGTCGTACATTAACAACCTAGAGCTCGGCTCATCTCGACTAGTTTTTAGTCCTAAGAGTGAGGGCTACCCCTATGTTATTTCCTTTTTTGTTGCTCTCTGGATCCTCTGTTATCGTAGGTTATTTTATTTTGCTTTAGTTAATGTTGGTCAAAGTCGTAGAACCTTCGTTTCCCTTTTGTAGGTCTTGTTATCATATCTTTTGTTAGCACACTGATGTGATGCGCTGACACCAATTAGCTCTACCGTAGCATTCTGGGTGCCAGGAATTGGCTTCCTCTCTATTTTTTATTCAACATAGTGCTTATGGTTCCCTTTAGCCTTTACAGGCATTCCTAGAAGTATGGCGTGTTAGTTCTTGTTGTCGACTGCATAACCATCTTTATAGCTCTTTGATCCTATTTGATTAGGTTTTTGTGCCCCGGGGGTGCTTTGGTTGTGATACTCTTTTCATGTGTCTGTTTTGTAATGACTTGTCATCAATAAAATTAGTCTTCTCTATTAAAAAAAAGGCCCGATATAATATATACGAGAAACTTAAGAGACAAAAATGGAAAGAGAAAAAATCAGATGAGATTATAAAATTTGAATTTAATATCCAAAAGGAAAATAAAACATATAACCTTATACGGATAATTAAGAGTTTTTCTACGGGTATTCTCGCTAAATCTCTCTTTAATACATTATCTTTAACTTATTGAGTTTCCTATTTAATTATCACCTAATTATCTTCCATTCATGTGTTACCACATCATTTATCACATTGGTAGGGACAATTTTAGTGATTCGTGGCATTTTTCGATTATTAAAATTGGAAAAGTTCCATTTTTTGCAACCGACGTTTGGCTAAAGATATCATTTTACCATTATTTTAAAATTCGGTCTTCTTTTGTCATTGATATTTTGTGTCTGGATCCTTTTTACCATCGATGTTTGTTGTGTGGATCGTGTTTACCACTAAGGCGTTGATGGAGCTAATATTCTCAGAATATTTCATAATAGACTATATTTTCATAATCAATTTGAACTCAAACTTAAAAAAAAAAAAAAAAAAAACAAAAAACCCAAAATTTGTAAAAGTTTCAATCTAAACCCCTCCCTTACTGAAGCCTCTGCCCACAATGAAGAAATTGAACTCATGTAATGGATCGGGTGGCTCTCTGGCGCTATTATATTGTTTCCCTGAAGTACATTCTGAACTGTCTGATTAAATCCCAATTTGTAAACCTTCATTTTATTCACTGTCTGCAAGTTCGTCGGTACCATTGTCTCAGTGTATTTGTACGACATTATACTGGCTTCATTGGAAAATCCATTATGAAGACACCACAGATGTTGTAGTAGTGCGCCTAGAGAAGGGACGTCATCGACATCACAAACCAGATGTTATTGATAGCAAAAATGAATTTTGTTTCATTAGTATATATGTTTGATCGTGAGGGTGTATCAGGTGTGTGGATGGTGACACACAACTCAATATGAAAAATTCCTTTATAGATAACCCTAACTCACCCTTGTTTTGTCGAAGATGACATAGGGCATTGAGTAAGAGGTCGAATCTAAGAGAATCAAGCATTCCTAGACTCGTGTGCTAAGTGTGTGCAACTAACTAGAATGCTGCAAAAGTGATCTGCAAATGTGAGCATGAGTTCGTAACTTGTGGACTTTCAAGATAGAGTTCTCCTAGGGGGATCATGCATACTAGAGGTTCCTGGACTACTCAACTCAAGGTTTAGAGGTGGATTACTAAATCGAATGTGCTACTATCTCTAGATAACATGTTAATCTCTTATCAAACACTAATAACTCTAAACAAAGTAATAGAGTTAGGTTGTAAGGCTTGAACATTTCATAATCTATTCAACAACTGACTCCGAGAAGTTATCCCTACTCCCTGCAAGCCAATCAACCAATCCCCTAGGCACATTCATAGAATCGCTCTCGGACAATTCTACGAACACCTAGAATGAGTAAGCTAAAGTAACCTACTCATGCAATCAAGATCAAGGGTCGATACCTAAGGCCAAAGAAGTCAAGAACATCATAATCAAACCTCAAATAGCAATGAAGTCCTAAGCAAAAGCGAAATCTACCTACTCCTACTCATGATACTACAACAACCAGCAATGGAATAACTACTAGTCTCGTGCACGTCTAGAGGTGAGTTATGACACTTAGAACGCTTCTCTTTCGACCGAGCAACCAACCTCTCAATGAAAGTTTCCCTAGCCATTCTCGTGGTCTAGGGATCACAAGTTTGAGGCATTATGGCACCTAACGACGCTACCAACTAGTTTCTAAAGTCATAGACAACTCTAAAGGGCTAGTCTATTGATTTCTTAAGGTGTAGTCAATTGAATCTCTCTCGGGCATTTCACATTTCATCGAACACCTAAATGAGTGTGAGTGTGGAAGGGGCCATCAATCAACACAACAAAAGTGGAAAAGTGCAAAAGAAATCGATATCTAGAACATATGTTGCACAAAAACTCAGAACTTAATCCTTAAGCAAGCAAGTCCTAAGATGTAGGACTCTACTTACTCCTAATGCTGCTGGAACAAAAAACTAGTAACTGTAATAACCCTAAAAAAATTACGGTTCGAATTAATATTGTAGATTTTCTTTCGTTTTTGTGTTTATGCTATTTATGTATTTTCGTCTTATTCTAGTCTCTTTTTGTTGTTAATTTAGATTAACTGGTTTTCTTCCTTAAGTAAATAAATGTAAATAAATGTAGTAAATAAAAGGTAATGAAATTATAAGAGTAATTAGTTAATTAAATTAATTAATTATTAAATTAAAAAAAATAAAAAATAATAATAATAATAGTAAGAGCAGATCATACTTACTTGCTCTACTCCTTCTTCACGTTTCCTACCTCCACCATACTCTGAAGTCTGACCACAAGCATGTCTCCCTTACTCCATCACCATACTTTTGTTGGAT